>JAHWFO010092776.1:643128-711665 GCA_023313115.1 Rhysida immarginata
TTAGGCCACACGGGCTTTAAGGCAACTGAAGGCTGGTTTCATCGCTGGAAAAAATCCAATGGGCTAATCTTTAAGAAACTTCATGGAGAGGCTGCTGATGCCCTTGTTTGTTGCAACTTGGAGGGACAGAGAGAAAACTCCTCATCATTGGAAAGTCAAAATCTTTACGAATCAATTACCAATGCATGGACGATATCAGAGATCTGGATTAATTGGCTAGCTCAATGGAACTTCTAAATGACAACTGCAGCCCCCATGCTCATGTTCCTGATGACCTATCCCACATAGAAATCATATGGCTTCTACCCAACACAAGTTCACTAATGCAACCAAACAAACAGTAGACAATAAATAAACTATTTTGACAAGATACTGTGCGTGTATAAATGATTATTTAAGCAAACAAACTTGTCGATATGTAAGTACAAACACAAGCTCGACTTGTTGGATAAAAAAGTAAGTACTTTTGGTAACCTCGTTTAAAAAAGTCACCGGTTAATGTGGCCACTTAAGCATGGCCCCGAGGTGGCCATATTAAGCGGTGACCACTGTATTTAGAAAAAAATGTTTAGAAACGTGTTGAAGTTTCGCTCGCTATCTCCTTGTTAGACTGGAAAATGCTACGGGGACATGATTTTATCACAACTATGCGCACGAAGTTAATAGAGTCTCTTAGATATCTATGATAGGCCAATTACGTAGACACCAACACGCTCCTTTGTATGCTAAGGACTTTTGGATAAGTGTTATATTTACCATTAAAAAGGAAATTGATAATTTATAAAGATGAATCACATTCACGTGATTTTTCCCTGAATCTGTTTCTTTTTCACAAGGTAGCAGAGGTAACGATTGGTATTCTACAAGACAATTATACAAATTCAGTGACTGGTATTTTATTTAGCTAGAATGGTAACCGAACATTCCAGACAATTCTACTTTCATACATTGTGGTAAAATTTATGCACGGACAATTGGGATAACCACAAATGTGCTTTTCATTATACACAATTTTAGAAAGAGGATTTGTGAAGATGTACAATACATTTTAAACTCACTGCTTTAACTCTACAAAAACTTTTTTAACCAAAGTGAACATTAAATCTAGGCAGGAGCTGATTTTCAGTTCGAAATAAAAGGCCTTATAAACAATCTTTCACGCAGAAAAAAACAATTGATGCATCTCTAATACTTCAGTCTATCGTAACAAAATTTCACATGCAAATATCTTTAGATCGCATACTTAGAATGATTAAAATTTCGCATACGTTTCTGAATATGGAGCGGACAAAATCGGACCATGTCTTTGTTATACACCAATATAACAGTCATTTATATACAGGCCAGGTATTTATGGCCAGGAATGCCATTGCGTTTGATCCCGGGCTTCTTTGATAGTCCTCCTTGCATGGTACTTTGAGGACATGCTACCATCCGTTGTACTGTCATTCCTTTTGCGCCACCTGGCGCGTACTTTTTAACAATGCTACCATCCGTTGGATTCCACAGATCGCCAAGATCAGTCTTGTTTTTATTTATTATATATTTACTTTGTTAAGACAATGCTCGGCACGCCTCTTCGTGGATTGTGTCCGTGCCTTCGCCCCACAGCTTAGCCAGATATCTCTCCTCTTGAGCTCTCCTGGGATGTAATGTGGCATCGCTTGCGACCAACCCAGAATATCAACGAATGAGCCCGCCAATTGGAGAACATTGACAGGATAACCTCATAACTCAATCCGGAAAATTTATAAATCCGTTTGATAACTATTTACATGCAGCTAGAGGTGGACCAGCGCCATACTGATTTACTTAACTTACGTGACGCTTTCTCTCCAATAAATCGTAGATTTTCTGAGATTCTACTCATTTCGTTTTCTAAATTCGTGTGAATTGCAGACTTTATTTCTTGATGGTTGATATATTTTTGTCAGTATATTTAACATAATCACGGTAAGAAATTAAGATGCCTTTTCTTTGTGAATTGGATATCACTAGGCCTCTTCTATCCTTTTGATTTCAAAAATATTTGTAAATTTACAAGGATGACTCAAGAAATATTGTTACACCTGTTGCCAGTTTTTGGTAGAAAATGGGTTTTTGTGTGGCGAGTGTAACGAATGATGAATCAATTTCGTTTTCGTCATATTTTAACAGGTGCATCATGGTAAGTGTACAATAGCATGACATAGAAAGTTTCTCCAAGTTCGAATTGTTTAGTCGCAATATCTGGACGAGGAAAAACAATTAATGCTGAATCGTACTGCCAGTCATTAATGTCTTTGCGAAGCCGTGGCAAATAAGATCGAGAAAAATTAAGCCGAGTATTTGTTACCATTCACGACAATCCAATGCCACATAAAATAAGACAAACCTTTGGATTTGTTTTATTATGCCGTATACTTCAATGAAAATTTGTTGACCAAAGATAATTAGGCATAACTTATTTTTTGAATAAAAATAAGCAGATTATTCTTAGTCGTGAACTAGAAGAGATAGTAAAAGAGTTTAATCGTTAATGATTAAGACAAAATTTATTGAAAACCATAAAACTACAACTCTAAATTAAAAATAAGCAAAATAATAAATAGACAAGTTCAAAAGAAAATAAAGATATATATATATATATATATAATATTGCTTATAACGGATGATCATTTTTATCACGTACCTAGCATTCTATGAATGCCGATTTGCAAGCTAAAATGATCACCCTGTATAATATTAAGCTATTGGCTATGTTTTATTGGTGTAGCTATATGGCTATAGTTTTTTGGCATAATTTGGTACCTCCAGTATCTCTTAACACGACTAAAGAAGCGTGATTATGATCTTTATTGTAACAACAAGTTGGTGATCACTCCTGCAAGAAAGACAATAAATCAAAGCATGAGAACTCACTTTTGCATACAAATAAAGGGACATTTGTGGTGAAAGCTAAGAAGGGCTCTTTATTTGTGGATGAAGAAAGTTTCCAAGAATACATAGCAAGATGAAAAATTCTAGAAAAAATCATAATAATGAATATTATTTCTTGAAGATGAATGGGTACTAGAGGGTTTTATCTCTCTCTTGAGAGTTGTCAGCACTTTTTATCTTTATTTTGATTACTCTCTAATGAGTATCGTAAATAATTGAATGCCGTCTTCTAAGGTTACGAGGTGCAATCAAAAAGCTCCGGGACTGGTTCATTTAAAGAGAAAGTACTTTATTTAAGTGCATTTACAGTGTTCCCTTCAAAATAGTTCCCTTGCGAAGTCATACAATGAATCCAGCGTTCCTGCCACTTCAGGAATGTGTCCTTGAAGTCTATTTGTTGAAACGACTCAAACACCTTCTGCGATTCGCACTGGATCAGAACGCCGACCTTTCAATTGTATCTTCATTTTCGGAAAGGTAGCTAGTGTGCAGGAGCCAAATCTGGCCAGTAGGGAGAGTGTGGAAGCGAAATCGTGTTGTTTTGGGCAAAAAACTCGCTTAGTGCATTGTCGTGGTGGAGCATCCAGATTTTTTCACGCCACAGATCTGGTCGCTTTTTCCCTCGGATTGCTCTTTGCTCGAATTTGCTCGTTCTCAAATTTAATGTCCATCATAAAATCGCAAACGACCTCACACATTTGGTACATTTGGTTCTCCGTTCCCGAAGCACATGAAACAAAATCCTTTGAAAAGCTGATTTATGAATGTTAGGGCTATAATTTACTGTATTTGTGGTTTGTGCTGCCATTTGCAGGCGAATTGAGCAACCAGCACTGGAACTTTTTTGATCGCACCTCGTACAAATGTAAGACTAGCACCTTTCTCTTAAGTGAGAAATTTAAATTCATAACAAAATATAAATAGTAATGATGTTTTAAGTTGATTTTTATGTACAAAAAATAATTATGGCTAAGAGACTTACAAACAAATTGACACTGTCCATAAATCACCTACAAAATCTTAATTTTTGTTGATGAAAAAATTCTTCATGATGAAATAAATAAAAGTAAAGTTGGTCGAGACGATAGTCCTTGCGTTCCTACAATTTCCCATAAAATGAAAACGTATGTGATATTCACAAAATGTTATTTCTTTGATAAACTTGATGACTTTTACCTATTACATACTTGCAATTGACCTCATTACAGAAGTTACATGATGGCTTTTCCAATAGAGTTTCGATATTTTCATTAAATACAGGATGAAACTACAAACTTTTCCATCCCATCGGAAGCTTATAATATATTTATAAAAAAAAGAAACAGTATTTGAAATAAAAGACGGCCAATTCGACCAAGTTTGTAATTTTTATATCTATTATGAAGTTATATAAATTATTTGTGAAATAGTGAAATCTAAGGAATCGTACTTTTGCTCTGTCTCCTATATTTAAGAAAAACGATGACGTCGTGTGAAAAAAATGGCTTTACCTGAATTAGTTTAAGAGAATTTATTTAAGAGAATTTACTGAACGTAAATTAGTTGATGATATCTTTTTTTTTTAGGTAGCAGTGCTTTTTTATAAGGGCATTCCAAGAGGTGAAATTAAAACAAACCTCTGTTAAGTTACGCGTGTCAGATTTCAAAATGATTCCCACAGGAAAAATTAACTAATTTGATCATAAATTATTAATAAATATAGATTAATTGATCGATCAGTCACCTAATGCAAATTTTGAAGATTAAGCATCATAAAATTACAGGCAATTGAACATAAATAATGAGGTTTGTTCAAATCATTTGTTATTCAAAATTATTTTGCTACTAGGCAGATGAGATATCTGTTTTTAAGTAATTATTGTGTACTTCCATTGAGAAAAACTTATTGTTCTTTAAGTAAGCAGCATGCCGGCTCAGTGGCCGAGAGGGTTAAGGCGCAGGTCTTTCTGTTCTGAAAACAGTAAGTCGTGGGTTCGAATCCCGCCGAGGGCATGGATGCTTATATTTGTCCCATTTTCATTATCATCCTTTTATTCATTCAGCATACCAGGGCCGATCACCCGATATGCAAATTCATTCCGATCACGAGAAGTAACAAAGATTGTACTCTTTGCTTTCTTTGAAGTAAACAAAACAATCAATATCAGTAAGTAGCATAAAAAATTTGCGTTTGAATTAAGAAATGAATAATTGAATAGATTTTTTATTCTTCTTTCAACAGACTTCTGTATTTCGTGTAGTATAAAACTTCTTTTATTGAAACTTAAATCTTCAATAGTGGTTATTAATATTTAACATCAGAGTGAATCAGAGGAAGGAGAAAATGCAACCGATATCTTCGGTAGAAAGTGCAGATACATAAGAAAGGGCGTGGGCTTTATTCTGAGAAAACAGTGAAAGAATACCGGGTTTGGAGCTTCAAAAAGAAAAACAGTATTGGATTTAAAGTGACTTATTTGCCTGAAACTGTCATCCCGAATTGATTATTAAAGATGATGGCAATGTTTATCATGAAATAAACGTATCCAAGAAACAAACTCATTATTATGTATCGTAACTTTGCTACTTCATTGATAGCATATCTGTATCTTGAAAAGAGATGAAATTCCATACCTTATGTTAAACTTAATTCTCAGAAGTTTGAGGCAGAATTGGTTTTGATTACTGAATAGCAGGGCGGGGAAAGACGCACTCCTCCTTGATTTTGACTTAAAAAAATCGATTTGATCATGAATTCTTAATTTCAAATTCCCGGGAGTGTTCGGTGTGTGAAAGCCATTAAGATGTCGATTTGTGAGCGAACCAAATTCCCCGTTGCTCACTTCCGCCGCTCATAAAAGCGAGTCGAGACGAGGCGACAAAGTGCGACTGAGGATTCCAAATTACGATCGGAACATTCCTCTCCAATTTCTTGTTGATAAGTGGAGGGCGGAAAAAGGACCTTGTTCAGCAAGTAAAGTACTTACAAAAGAATTTTTACCAAAAACTCGTATTTCAAGTTTTTTCTAGACTTTCTTTGATGTTTATACGGCATGTTCACATCTCTCGAATTTTTGAGTTAAAAAGCTTTTTGGAAAAAAAGTTGAAGCGTTATTGGATAGCATTTATTCTTTCATCTGTTGACTGATTAAGGTATGAGTTAATGATATAAGCTGTATTTCCATCAGAGTTCATCATCAGTTTCATCATCAGAAGCGCACAGGACAAAAAATTGGACACTTTGAGAGTTCTACAACGCTTCTATGTAAAGTAGTTTGAATATGCAAATGACTGCGTATGAGCACATTTCATTGCAAGATAGCAATAAATAAGCAACGTACGAGCATTGTTAGCATCAGTTTGTCTTATTTCGTATCGAACTTGGCTGCGAAAAATGAGTCGTAAGCTAGACGCATCTCAGTGGCAAAAAGGGGTCATAGCTTTTGAGTGGGCAAAAGGACAGCCCGTGCAAGAAGTATCTACCTTTGCCGGAGTATCAAAGTGCACAGTAATCCGTGAGTTCAAAGGCACGTCGGATGGCAACAACCGTCGAAACTGTGGTCGGAAGTCAGTGCTGACTGAACGAGACCAAAGGCGAATATCACGCCTGGTTGCGGCCAACCGCTTTCAAACCAGGCAAGAATTGCTGCAGGAAGTCAATAATGGTCCACATAGACAAGTTTGTGAAAGAATCTTAAGGAGGCAACTACATAAAATGGATATCTGGGGCCGGTTAACTCGCAAGCGTTCGGTACTTACTCCAGCTCACAAGAGAGCTTGTGTACAGTGGTGCAAGCGATATCAGAACTGGACTGTAGACGACTGGAAACGCGTCATTTGTTCGAATTAATCTTTTGGGTTTTTTTTCGAATTACGCTCGACGTCGTGTGCATAGAAGAAGCAATGAAGCCTTTCACTTTATGTCCAACATGTGGGGCAGACGGGTAGTGGCTCTGTGATGCCGTGGGCAAGTATTCAGTACAATTAACAGGGACCTCTCGTTGAAATTAACACCAGGCTTAACTAGCATCACTATCGTGATATTTTGGATGGACGACTACTGCCTTTAATGGATCACGTCAATGATGTCTATGACCTGGACGATATCTATTCTCAAGACGATAACTGCTGGGTTCACAGGGCTAGATCCGTGAAGGAGTGGTTCGACGAGCATGATCAGATCGTGCAGCACATCGATTGAACCCAATAGAGGATTTGTGGGACCACCTGGAGCAACGTTTTAAGCGGAAGAACAGCCATGCGACTAACATCGTTGAGCTACTGTCCAGTTCCCACGAAAATGCCCCTGCGTTGTTGAAAGTGCTCACTTCGCGCGCTGCAATCGTGGATGAGTCCACAGCAATGATAGGGATTATACAGTTTTCAAAACAAAACAACGAATAATATTAATATATGTTAATTGAATAGTAAATTACTTTTGAAATAAATACAAAGACGATTTGGAATCTCTTTCCGTGCCCATTAAAAGGGCTTTTATGTTTGAACATTCTACAACTCTTCCACTCCACTTAAATCACGTGTCCCTCCCTATCAGTGCTGTGGACTCGTCCACGATTGCATCGCGCGCAGTGAGCACTTTCAACAACGCAGGAGCATTTTCGTGGGAACTGGACCGTACAGGATAAATTGTGTGCAGCATAGTTGGAGACAGATAAGGACTGTCTAAAGGCACTCGTATAATCAATGCCCAAGCGCATTAAAGCTGTAATTAAAACGAAGGGATGTCCTATTAACAAGAATTCCATAACTAAAATTTGTAAAATTCTTCCTTTTTCCAAGTGAAATGTTAGTATAAAGTGGACGAAATAGTTTTTTTAGGTTTTATTTTAGAATCATTAAGTAATTCGCACATGTTTGTATTGGATAAGAGTTATACAAATTTAACATTTTTATTTGTCTTAAAATAATATCTTTATATAATATATTGTTTCTATTTTTGATAAGATGAACAAAGCTGGTTATTTATATAAGGCAATTCAATATGCAAATCCCTAGCCAAAAGTTCATCATGCATAAATCATTTTGAAAATCATTGCAAACATTTAAAGATAATTTTATGAATTTTTTCCTTTGAGTTTGAAAGAATATTTTTTTACAACTGCAGTTTTCTGTTCTTTGTTTTATCCTCGGTAGCGAAACCTTTCAGGTAGCATTGATTTTCCTTAATGGGAGTTTTATTAAATTCTACTGACATGGCAATCTGAGAGTGACCATGTACTTTTAAATTGTTTTAAGAAGCTTCTGAAAATTCAACTGGTTGAATGGTGTTGTATTTCTTCTCTTGATCTTGAACCAAAAATTAAATCATGGACATGCTTTAATGCAGTTCATTAAGAAAAATTATCTTTTGAGGTGTATATACAAAACTATCTAAGCGAAAAACTCTTTAATTTCTATGAAAAAAATTGGAAAAACAAACTTCGAAGCAGGTTTAACGCTGAAACGGATGCTAAAAATTAATTTTATAATGTACTCTTAATATTATTACTTCATTTATATGCAATTATAGCTAAGGACAATTTATTCTCATCTTAATTTACCAAATATTAGGCAGAATTGTTCTTGATTATTCGATAGCAGAAATAGCTCTGTTCAGTATTTCTGATGTCGAAAATGGAAATGATGTTTATGGAATTGGAAGGTATACCAATATTAAAAATTTTGAACAAGGTATTTAAAAAAAATAAAGTCCGTTGTTTTTATTTTCTACATAGATTTAAGCTGGTTAGAATTATGTAGAACATTTGTAAATCTCTTTTCAGTTCCTATAGGAAAGTACTTTCTTTAAAAGTAATGAATTCTTTTGGAATTAAAGATGCCAATATTTTGAAGAGAGCCGAATAAAGTACGAAGGGCGGTCATAAAGTCATTATAATCAGCCGGAAGACTGAGAGATAGGGCGACGCTGCACAGTAGTAGCGTCAGCCTTTCTCCACATATGCACCTACCAGGATCACGCATTTTTCCCATCAATGGATGACTTGCTGGATGCCACTTTTATAAAAGTCCTCCTTTTGGCTGTTGAGGAACTACTCCACTTCGAAGATGTCGTCGTCTTGGAAATGCCGTCCACGAAGCGGGTTCTTCAGGCGAGGGAAGAGGAAGAAGTCGCTTGGGACCAGGTCAGGTGAACACGGCGGATGGGACAATATTTCAAACCCCACCTCTGCCGCAACGCGCATTGAGACTTCTGCATAATGTGCTGGCGCGTTGTCTAAGAGATGCCTCCCCCATTGGATACCTTGTCTCGCCCCTTTGGACAGTCGCCGATGACATAGTTCCGTCGACATATTTTCCTTAATGCCATGAATCAGCCTAATCATCATTCTTTCAAAGTAGATTTCATTTTGAAATATACACAAAAAGATTAACTTCTACATTTAATATACAAGAATATATCTTCCAGAGCCAGACCAGATGAGTAGGGTGGTTGAGAAAGCTGGGTTGGCTTAAAAAAAATTAGGAATCAGCAGCGAATCAGTCATTATGCGCAACACTTTTCATTAAAAAAAACCCTACTTGCTTTCGCATTTCATTTCACCTGCCGCACCTTTTTGTGTCTCGGAGAATTTTTTATAACACTTGTATAATTTTCACCATTTGGGTCATGTTTGGTGGATGATATCTTGTGATCAATATTTCAACGCCTTCTACTAGTTCGATCTTGCTGAAATTTTGTACACATATGTAAAGTCAATGCATGAAACTAAAAAAAAATTTAAAAAATTCAAAGGGGGGGGGGGGAATTAATATGAAATAGACTTGGTGTATGTTTGTTTGTTTGCTCAAGAGATGGCGCTATATATAAAAAACTCATGTAAAGCTGGGGAAAAAAAACCTTCAAAAGCGTTGTTTTTGAAAAAGTATTTTTCATTCACTTGTTTCAACCAATGAAAGGACAATATTTTCGTTTCCGCATCGTATGCACAAACCTACTCACTTTTTACTCATTTATTTTGGGGTTAAAATTCCTTTCATGATCATGCGGCGCAAAATTTAAGCTCGCACACTGCTTATGAAAATTCGCTATCTTGAAATCGCAAATTTTTCCGCATGTAACCTATGTAAAGAAACGTAGAATTAAGAATTAAGCACAAGCAACGAATTAAAGAAGGCCACCATTAAGAAACACCGCTTAAGGTTTACCCGTGCTTGCTAAACATCTCGTTGATGTACTATTTCAAAGTTCCGAATAGAATATTTAAGTCGGACACTGATAATGATAATTTCTACTCCGTTTAATGATGGAAGAAGATACATGGCATTTTCATTCAAAAGAGAATTACCGTTTCGAAATTTAATCGGAAAAGGCTGACTTATTGTATATAATAAAGTAATACAAACTTACAGAAATAATAAAATAATGCATACATATAGAAATAATAATAACTTTTTTTTATTTATTTAAAATAGCGGCAGTTTTTTGCTTACTCTGCTTCCCTTTCGTCAGTTTTTCCGCCACTTACATAAAAAAGTCGCTTATTCTTTGCTGGTATCAGCTTTTTAAGGTCTGTCGGCACGGTGTCTACATCTTTCTTTTCGTTTCTTTATCAAAATTCTATCCGTTAAATTCAACCGTTGCTTCAAAATTTTTGATATGATGACGATGAATATGATTCTGATGGATCCCACGTGAACTGATGAGCGCTTCTTTCCAGGTGAGAGAACGGACATAGATAAAAATCGAGAGTACTGAGATAATAAAAAATTTAGAAATAATTTGTTGATAGATGACTGTTGTTAACCAATCTACACTACTTCGTATTATTTTAGAGTGAAATAAAAAATATTAGATTCACTATCGAATAATTAATAACATATGCTAAAAAATAATAACATAATTTCATAAATAATGCATAATTTTCAACAGCATACCACTCTGTAATATTTTTACTGATTTATAGGCAGCGTAATTTTTCTGTCATCATAAAATTGCATCTAGGCTGGTGGCTTTCTTGACTTTTTATTTTGAGACCTTTTGACCCTAATTTCTTACCAGTTGAATCGATGAGTTCGGAAACCAGGCATCTCCATCAAAACTAATTTTACAGGAGACACAAAAAATGAATTTTTCAATGTAAAACATAAACACAGAGGCATTACTTTTTCCAGAAACAAAATAGGTTAGTTACTTAAGAGCCATCAATAAAAATTTCCCAATTTAAGTACAGTTATACTTATGTACACAGTTATAATTTTTAACCCTTAGAATGAGCTGTTATCATGGAAAATGAGATTTATGATCCTTTTTAAAATAAATTTAATTTGAAAGACAACATTTTCAATTGTGCCTTTTTGTTTCCACCCACATTATTGAAAATTCTTTATTTAATATTCTTTATATAATGTTTTTCTTTCAAATTCATTAGAAAATTGTTAGATTTCTATTTCTATAGAAATATCGAAATATTGAAAGCAAGGTTCAATAGGTGAAATACAAAAAAATAATAAAATTTACAATATTAATTTTAAAATATTAAGATTTACGAAATACTATCAACAATAAAAAACATGCAACCAAAAATTCAGAAACCCTCTTCTGATATACACTTATTAGTCAGAGGTAAATTTTGGTATACTGCAAAACAGATCTTAATATCTTCATTTTTTTTATGGTTATAGGAAATTTTGTAGAATTTCTTCTTTTTTCAAAGAGTGGAGCCACTTTCAGAAAACAATTTTTGGACAGTATAAACTTTAGCAGGCATAATCTACGATGAATAGCTACTTGAATTCAATAGGTGCTGAGCTTTTGTAAAAGAAGATGCAAAACCTGCAAATGAAATTGCTGCTTCTCGTTCTTTTCTTTCCACACAAGGATTTTTTTATAAGGGTGTGGCTTCCATCATTTACAGTGGACTTACTTCCATCTTTTTAAAATCAAAATCACGATCACATCAATGCCCACGTAATGGATAACTGTTGTGAATCTCATCAAAACGATTATTGCGACATTAGAAATCTCACCACTCTGTTGTTTCGATCTGCTTTGAGCATCTATAAGGACAAAAAATTAGTATAATTATATCTTCTTCAAACTTATTATGTAATCCAATAAATATTATTTAAATATTTTAAAATATATAATTAAAAGGTAGTGATAGTGAGTGGAATACTGTCAATTGGTAGAAATTTTTACAGATCAATTGGAAAACAAATGGTGTCCTGGACATGACATGCTTTTAAACTAATTCGATATTTCGCAGTTAACTTGAAGGAGTTCACGAGATTGATTGTTTTTAGTTCAAAGATAAAAAAAAATCTAATTTTCGAAAATAATTTTGGAAAAATATAATTTAGAAATGGTTTTCGGATTCACTGATTCAATTATTCTTGTGATTTCATGTGCACTATGCCTAGAAAAGCTAATTTAACAAATCATTAACTTTGATAAGTAAATTTGAAGCGTCTTGCTGCTCATTGGACTGAATTATTTATAGCTCTAGCATACAAACAACAGCGTTAAGATAATGCATTTTCTTAAGATTCACCGCTTATGGAATACCTTCTATAATGAAAATGCTTTTAATGCTTAAGTGAGAGATGAGTGTAAACACTATTTTATAAACTATAAGTATAATTTACTCCGACATAATCATTAGAATGTCATGTAGAATAAATTTACATTACTGTATCTTCGAAGAGACATTGTCGAATACCGTATAAGTATTCACAATTTGTTAATTAGCTTAAAATGAATCACAGTTGATTAGATTCAAATTGTTGTACGAGTTCTAGGAGGATTGTTCAATAGAAACACTTTTGGATTGCTGCGTAGGTATCCCATAGACAACGGAAAGTTGTTTGCTTCTACGTGTATGTATTGGTTAAGTATCATCACACATATGGTATTAGCTGTTTGCTTCTTTTTAAGAGTTTGATTAAGTTGGAAGATAGCATTCATGGTAGATAATCCGTCCCAAGATAATCTGCGTGCTAGTTTGGTGTCACGCTGGACTTAATGTTAACTTCAATACGGATCGATATGTAGACACTATACAACGTTTACGTAGATTACCAGGCACCAAGAATATAGGTGGACCCACGTTATATCGAACTCCACGATGATAACGAGTTATTTCTGAAGTCCCGGCAAATTGTAACTGATTTAATTTTAAAGAAACTCGTTGCAACGAATTTCAATATAACGAACACAATTTTTGGTCCCTACAATAATCTTAACTGTTCATTGTAACGAATTTTTACAAAACTCGGAAAGAAAGAAATTATTTTTCGCGCTGCCAATGATCACGTGCTTAGAAAGGAAAAAAACCCATAGGAAACGGGTTTTCATTCTACCTGAATCCTACATTCCTACTTGCCTGGTCTTTGCAAATATAGCTAGAAAAGAAAACAATTTACCACTGATTTTAAACTCAAAGTTTTAGAATGTGTAGAGCATTGGTGAAAAGAAAAGTTTTCTTGTCGAAAAGTTTGAACTATCTCGATTAACATTATCAACATTCATCAAAGATAAAGAAAAAATAAAATGTTTTCATTTCTATATTACAGCAGATGACAATCTTATGGTGCGCTCATGAATTACGTGTTGCAGATATTTTGGAAAATGTGATGTCGCCTCAAGACTTAAATCTTGACGATTCTTCGTCTGATGAGCCAGCATCTGCAGCAATTACTCTGCTGCTTTTGTGAGGGTTTGCAGCAACTGCTGCCAAGACTGCTACTGTAGTTTCCTCATCAATCTGTGTCCTTGGTCGACCTGGACGCTGGTGCTGATGGACAGTTTGCATTTAGAAACGGTTGTACAATTTGTCTGATTGCACGACGTGTTGGATGGCTGATTAGGGTGTCTTTCTTAATAAAACCTAATCGTTGCATGACAGTTTTGCCTTGTCTCACCAAAGCAGAGAACCAGGTTGATCATTTCCTGAGCAGTATACAGTGTCATCTTGTTTTAGCTTCAACATGCTTTCTTATAAGAATTGCACAGGAAACTGGTGTCTTCATGAAAATTTGTGGATTTTTCCAGAACATGGATACTACATGAATTATACTTTGTTGGAGTGGGCGTGCCCAGTTAAACTTCCTGTTTCAATTGTTAGACTTTGTTGCCAAAGTAGAATCAACAATGTCTAACAATTGAAACAGGAAGTTTAACTGGGCACGCCCACTCCAACTTTCGTTGGATAGAGTATTATTTACATGCTTGGCAAATGGTATTAACATTCAAATAAAAGAGGGTCTAAAAAACGATGCGGATACTACTCGTTTATTGGCGACGCGTTTCAGTATTGCACCATTTTCAAGGCTTGGCTAAATAATAACCAATTTTTCCCCTGTTGGCAACGGTATGCACTAATAAATTTTCCGTTGGAATTCTCTTCCCCATGATCTGCATAGCCTATAACTTACTCCAACTTCATCACTATCCCCGCGCAAAAGTGGGGAACTTTAATTATAACCAGCTGGTATTAAAGAGTGCTTAAAATACATTCGTGAGCTTTCAATCCTAATTTTGTTATTCGGGGATTTGAAATCTAAGTAACCGCCGATTTCATCATGAATCAACTATATGATTTTTGTATGGTTCGTAATTTTCAACGGGAATCGATATTTAACAGCTGTTATTATCTCACGGTGTCCACTGTGAATCATTAATGCATAACAGTTTAGATGAAATGGATAAATGCAGATAGCCGACAGAAACGCAGATTAATTATGGAAACTCTTCTATTATTGACGGGTTCCATATTCAGATCTAAATCACGTTAGGTAACATATTTGTCATCGCAGACATGTCAGTTCAACACGGATAACCGGAATTTATAACTTTTCTTCAAAAATTCCTCGCTTTCGTCTGTCGAGTTTTAAACCTGCCTCATTTAGAAGCAGACAGTTTATCATCAATGATTAAGGATGAGTTTTATCCCCCACTTAGAAATCCGTTAATCTTGCATGTAGATTAATTTTAGCTTAACTGGAGATCTGTTCAATAGCAGGCAAAAGTTATATTCTTCTATGCTAAATTTATCAGTTTGTTAAAGCGCATTCACTTTCAGGAAGATGAAAGGCCTTAGTATTCCTATTGGTTGCTAAGAAAATCACGAATTCTAACAATTTAATCAGCATACATAAAAAATTGTAATCAATATTATTGAAAGAAATTAATAAATTGGATTAATTTCATTTGTTCTTTTAAAAAACGTAAAAGCAAATTAAATGTGTATGAACCATAGATTTTACCAAGTCTGCTTAATAAAGATCTTGAAGGGAAAAATTAATGCTATTAATAAAATTTCATGAAAATTAGCGGATTTGAAATGTTTATCATATTCTTATTTTAGCTACTAATTTCTTTATCAGGAGGGAGAAGCAAATTAACAGAAATAATTCATCCTTTTTAAATATGATTAGAGCATAATAAAGAGCTAGCTAATGTAACCTCAACTTTTAAAAGCTATGAAAATATAAAACCGAAAATTACAATAATATTAAAAGATTATGGCATGGCACCATTTTTGGACAGCCCCCTAAAGCCAAGGCCGAAGATAGAGAAGGGCTTCCTGAAGCTCGTCGTTGGAGGAGAATTTCTCATCGCGCACCGCGTTGAATAGAGTATATCACTAAGGCGTTTGCTCGGACACTTGCTGCTTTTGCCTTTTGCAGCACAGTCCTTACCATTTTTGAACTCCGATATCCAGCGAAACACAGTTCTGCGACTTGGTTGTGTGTTCCTATACATGGTTGCGAACATGTCCGAAGCAACCACTCCTTTCCTCAAAGAAACCTCACTGTTTATCGTTAACGCTGATTACACTAGTCAACACACTTTTTGTCACAAAGACCACAGAAAATGTTCCTAGTAGTAATTTGTAGGTAGAATCCGAATCTGCTTTTAGATTTTTTTCTATCACGTCAAGTTTCCAAGTTATGCACATCGAGACTTCTATGTTAAAAATGGGTGTGACGAGAAGCGGCTACAATGTTAAAGTATCCATATTTTGGGACCGCAAGGAAATTTACCAGGCCCCAAACACTGAATGATTTAAAAATGTTTCATTGTAAAACAAGAAAGCTGTGCTTGCTAGAGAAATTTAAAAATTATATTCGTAATCAGCAGAAAAAATACTTCCAAAAATCACCCACTTTCATTTTGTGACAAGAAAAATCTTAAATTTTGTTGGCCAGTGTTATTTTCTTTTCTTTTCTCGCTTTGTCCACAAAAGCATCCACAAATCTGCACGTATGATTGAGCAACTTTTCTTCCTGAGCGCCTTGCAATTATGAATAGTAATGATTTAAATTTTTAAGTCTAACAAGAGATTTTCAATAATTTATGAATTCGATCGTTGAAAATGCTGAGCATTACTCGAAAATAACGTTATCGGCGGACCACTGATGAGACGAAAGCTATATATTCTGGTGACGGTGTTTCATTTTCGACGGACATATTTAATTGCAACTATTGTGTATCTTAAGGATGATTGTATGACTCAGACAAAATGAGAAGAACAATGAGCACATTAGAAAAGAGATAAAGATGGGCAATCAGGTATTGAAATTGAAGTAGTAATCAATACGTGTAAATGAATGGTTTATGTTCGTCGTCAAGATATCTAGTTCTGTGAGAAGACTATCTCATCACATTTTGGAAAATTGAAGCTGGAAGTTAGTGAACGTGTGATTGAAAAGAGATCAAAATATGGCAACTGTAGCAATTTCTTCGAATCTTACCCTATGGTCTGCAGATAAATGGCGTCTCTTTAGAGCAGCGTTTCCCAGCCTTTTTCGATCCCCGTACTCCTTTGGCTTTTAGTAAATTTTCTCATTCCATCTATTCCATTATGAAAGGAAATAAAGTTACCATACATATTCACGTAAGAGAAATTTACCTCTTGCTTATCCCATCATCGATGGAGAGCCCTGCGGGTCAATAGCCTGGAAATGTTGCTAACACAATTCCTTTTTGAATATTTCAATAGGAGAATGTAGTTATTAATCTAAATTCTCTGGACCTCCTATGGATACACGTACCTTAGTTTGAGAACCGCTGGTTGAGAATTTAAGATGCTCCATCGATGGTGCTAAGCATTTTCGGGCATCGAAATAGCAAAATCGTGCAGGTTTCTTATAAGTTAAAGCTGCATTTCCCTGTTAGATTTTTCATTGTACTATCCACTGTAATATGAATACATCTAAACGTATGACTATGGGTGTAAAGAATTAAAGAAATATTTTTATATGTTTTTAGGATGAAAACATAAATGACCTGTTCTTTTTCATTTTAACGTGCATAAAATGACAAAAGTCCTTATTCTGTGTTTTGAAAACAAAATAGTCCGAGCAATATTGCATTATGTTAACCGTTTTAAAATCGACATTTAATGAATAAAAATCATCTTTCATGTCTTGGGACTTGCACTCTTTTATTAATAATCCAGGTATGCAAATTTTAAAAATGAATTCAGTTTTCATCCATCACGCTAGGATTTTTCACAAAATGCAAATGATAAAAATCAAGTCAGGCAACCGAAATGCCCAGGACCGATAGGATTTTAAAGCATTCGAGAATAAAAAGGAAAGTATTTGATTTCTAAAGAAGTCTTTGGTTGTTAAGATTAGATGAGGTTACTAAGGAAGCCCCTGGTTGCTAAGCAAGGCATACTTCTAAGGGAAATGCATAGTTCAAACTGATTAAAACTATCTGAAAAGTTTAATGCAGAAAGTAGCAATTCTCTATAGATTAGAACATCCTTTAACTTGTAAGCATTCCAGTTTAATGAAATAAGCGTTAATTGTTGAAGCGTTCTGTTTAAGGGTGAAATCTTTCTTCATAAACAATTGCTAACGCTTTTCTACGTAACCATGTACTATTGAAGCGAACGATTAGCTACTAGCTATTTTGTTAAAATTTGCCGAACACAAATTAACTCTTGATAATGAAAGACGTAAGTAATTACATGCCATATCTTAGCAATGAAAGTTTCCAATGGTTCAATAATGGTATCTTTAAAAAACGCATAATGGAACCAATTTCGACTATCATTAATCTTACTTTACATTCATTGATAGCACGTCATTTCAACTCATTTGATATATTACATGCCATATTTTAGCATTGAAAGTTCTAATGAACCATAATGGTTCTACTATATCCAGGTTCCTTTGAACCAATTTCGACTATCATTAATTTTACGATATATTCATTCATTACACATCATTCCAAGTTGTTTGATATATTACATGCCATATTTTAGCATTGAAAGTATCGAATGGACCATAATGGTTTCATTAAACCACATACCATTGAACCAATTTCGACTATCATTAATTTTAGGATATATTCATTCACTATACATCATTGATATATTACATGACATATCTTAGCATTGAAAGTTCCAATGAACCATAATGGTTCCACTAAATCCAGGTTCCTTGAAACCAATTTCGACTGTCGTTAATTTTACGTTATATTCATGCATGACACATCATTTCAATTTGTTTGATATATTACATGCCATATTTTAGCATTGAAAGTATCGAATGGACCATAATGGTTCCATTAAACCACATACCATTGAACCTATGTCGACTATCATTAATTTTACGATAATATTCAATCATGACATGTTATTCCAAACAGTTATATATAGTACATGCCATATCTTAGCATTGAAAGTTTCCAGTGGACCATAATGATACCACTAAACCACATACCCTTGAACCAGTTCTGACTGATATTGACCATCAAGGAAGACGATCACGTGTCTTCACTTAATTCACAAGCCTTTTCTCTGCTTTAGCTATGGAATGCCAAAGGGAGAACAGCATTTGGCAATGCATAGGCCATTTATACATGGAATTGTATAGTGAAAAACGTGGTCCCCTATATTATTTTTGACCTTTTGAACCGGAAGTAGTTCACCGATTTTTTTCACCAACGAACTCAGTCTTCCGATTTCCCTAAGTTGTCGAATGGTGAAAACAGAAGTCGAAAATTCGGAAGCGTTCGAAAGCTAAGGCATCAACAGACAGACGGACGGACGGACGCACATTGTGAAAACACAAGTACCTATAGGTCCTAATAACCTATCGTTCCTAATAAGATTTTTAATAAATATATAATAACAATAGGGGGAGTCCGTGGCCTGGTGGGCTTTCACTGAACACAACTTCTGTGAGGTTAAGCTACATCAGGCACGGTTAAGCTACATCAGTGATAGTCAATATTCACCGCCCCGGCTGCTGCGACCATCATACAGTCAATAAATAAATAAATAAATAAATAAATAAATAAATAATAATAATAAATAAATTGAAGAACTATTTTTTATTAACTGCGCAATCGCAGAGTGGAACAGAGTAATTGGGCACTGAGGACTTCCTAAGGTTAGTTGGCGAAGAATATAATACTGTCCAATTTATTAAAATTAAAGTGGGTAAAACTGTTTTCAAATTTGAAATCATCATGTTGAAATTAGTAAAAATCGCTAAAAATTTTCTTGACAATGAAGCCATCCCAGACCTGAGTAATTTTAATCAGAAATAAACTCTAATTTCTGAAAATTGCTTCACTTTGGTGTTCGTCAGTGCATAAAAATAAGTTTCTCTCTATCAATATTAGCCATTAAAAACCTTTTCAGGGTTAATTGAAAATTCCCCTTTTTTTTTTTTTTTTACTTAATTTTTCATAATGCTGTTTTGAACATTCCAGGAAACGATGTTAACGTAGAAATTCAATGAGAGCGAATGGATTTTAGCAAAAAAAAAAAAAAAAATGCTAATTAATTCAAGCACACATTGTTCATTAATATTCAAGTAGCCTGCAGGTCATTAAGCTAAATACTCGTTTTTTGGATTAGTGTTTTTCAATTTCTGCTGAATTCTTTTTTTTTTCACCTTTTACATGAGCCCTTCATAAAAACAAATTTGTTAGAAATGCCAATACAGTAGCAGTTAATCCCCGTATTAAAAGCGTTTAAGATTAAAGAAAGGAAGACTTTGTTTAGGTAACGGCCGATTGTTTCCGTTCTTTCGTCCTTTTTTCTTTCTTGAAGGATAAAAACTACTTGTGATTGCATTTCTTGTCACGTTATAAGGATGAATCGCGAAAACAAAGAATTATTGACCGGCAATAGATCATAACGGCAAGCTAATCTCCTTTCGTCGCTCGTCGCTCGTCATTGCTGAGAAATCGTTCCTTAAAGATCATCTCTTCTTCCGTTCTTAAGAGCTAAGTAAAAACTTCCCTGCCATCTTGCTCCTATTATCCTTACACCTTCGGCATTACGTCTGCAATAAGAGCTAATGACATCTAAAAGAAAAGAGGTCAATGCATTAAGAAAATTTGCTGACGGAAGTTTTATCATTACACCAAACAGTTGATACGAGGATACACTAATGTTGGTAACAGTTGAGAAATGGATCGAAACTCTGTCTCCGCATTTTTTAATACTGGATTCAAGGCAATTAGAACTGTTTTATAATAATTTTAATAACTATTTTAATAATACTTTTGCATATTTTAACTCTACTCGGATTTCTAGAAGTGGAAAAATTCGAGAGATTTTGTTTAATATTTTATCAGGTTCTTATTCTATGCCAAAAAACAAACTTTATGACAAAAAGTTTTCTTATTATTCGCACTCATAATTAAGCAGTATTTGAACATTAACATTAGCACAACTAAATATCTCGAAAACAGCACATTTAAAATGTTTTACGCTAAATTTGTTCATTTTAAAGCAAATTTGCCGTAGTAACTTTGATATTGCGTACCTATGCCAACGATACTCCAAGGTTAACTAGCCAAAAATATAATAAATGATCATTTCTACACATTATTTCTTTGTTTTTTTGTTTTGTTTTGTTTGTTGTTTTTTTTTACCAAATTAATTTCTTTTAATTAGGATGCATATTTAAGATATTAATTAGTTAATTAGCACTTCTTAAGGATAGCTAGGAACAGGTGTTTTTTCAAATAAACATAACTATTGGTAATAGCAAAGAATGTAACGTGTGGGGAGGCCGTGGCCTGGTGTGTGCTTTACTGAACACAACTTCTGTGAATTGCAACATCGGGCACGGCTAGTCACTGGATGGGCGACCATCAGTGACACACGATCTTTACTCCCCCCCTCACCGGCTGCTGCGACCACCATACAGCATTCGTCAATCCAGTTCCATCCAGGGATCCAACTCGTCGGCCTCTGGCCATACAGGCCCTGGATGGACGTATTGGATTCCATTAAATATAAAAAAAAATAAGTAAGCGAAATTCCCTTCTTAGCATTTAGTCATTTTTTTTCAGGTCTCCATAGAGCGATCACCTATTGTTTTAATGCCGAGACATTATAAATATCAAAAATTCGACGCTAAATATAATCTTACGTTCTTGTTCCTCTGAAAGCTAGTCTTAGCTTTTTCGGGTTCAAAAAGATATAAAATTGATAACATTGTGAAGAGACTCATGTTCGAAGTGGAAAATAATATACAGGGTGGGCATAAATTATTGATGTCATAAAAAACGTTGATAACGTTGTAACTAGAAAAGCTATTTCTACGCAGTTTGCAACAAAGAAGATCGCAAGTTTCAAAGTTTTTAGCCGCTTCCCTTTTTCATATTCAAAAGGCGACTCCCGAGCGGAAAGCAACGTGTGTATTATGGTTATGGGAATTAAAATCGCCGATTAAAGTTTAAGGACGTTACCGTATGGAATATGGGGAAAACCCGCCTAATAAGGAATTATTAAATCGCTGAATCAAGCAATTTCAAGCAACAGGAAGTGTTTTGCACCAGAAGTGTGCGGGAAGACCATCCACGTCGAATTAAAGTGTTGCAAAAATTACAGAAGCGTTCACCCGCAGCCCAACGAAATCAACGCGTTGTGCAGGTTTGGAACTGAACATTCCAAGGACCACTATCCGTAAGGTTTTGCATACTCATTCGAAGCTGTACAAATAAACATTATTCATGAATTGGAAAAAAGGACAAGAAGACGCGACGTTTTGCGTTTGCAATAGCAATGCTTGACAGAATCGACAATGCTTTCCTTTCCAAGATTGTTTTTAGTGATAAGGCATTCTGCCTATCTGGAAAGTAAATAGACATAATTTAGGATATGGAGATCAGAAAATCCGCATGCTACACGCGAATTTAAGCGGGATAACGAGAAAATGAACATGTGGTATGCACTATCGCGAATTGGAGATGAAAAAACAGTTCTTCCCGTTCTTCTTCGCTGAAAAAAACACTGAACAGCACAAATTACCTGGAAAATTACGCATGGAGGAATTTCAACTAAACGCGTTTTTCCAACGGAGTGCACCACTCCATTGGGAGACCCTTGATCGCCATTTTCAAGACAGGATAGGAAGGACGTGATGGCTAGATCTCTTGGCCACCACGCAGTGGTGTAGCGAACATAAATGGCGCTATTTATCATATTTTGTCTTCGTGGTGCCCCCTTAGCAAGGCTATCAAGACTGGCACCGGGTACAAATACCCCCCCCCTCTTATCTTGTACAGAGGGTAGATTATCGCGAACGTTTTGCGCCGTCCCAGGGAGTTTTGCGCCGTCCCAGTAATTAACGACCGCTACGAGATGACAGTAGCAGCCGGGACCGACGGCTTAACGTGCCCTCCGAAGCACGGAGGGTTCATGATGGAAGAGCTGCTGGCGGACGAACAAACCAGTGGCGATCACCAGCTGCTGGGCATCCAGCACTGATCACTCAGCAAATGGGTCAGACTAAAGTCCACCAACAGCTGTGCCCCAAATAGCCGTCCCACCAGCAGTGGTCCTCAAGCCACTGGCTGTCACCCAGCCAGCAGCTGGTCGCGCCTGAAGTTGCTTAACTCCATCGATCAGCGAGCCAACCGACGAGACAACCAGGCCACGGCCACGCCCCCCCCCTCTACTAGCTGCGTCACTGCTACCACGCGATTTTTTCCTGTGGGGGGTATATTATTCACTTCCTGTGGGGGATATATTATCTGATTTCATTCACGTAATGATATTTTTAGTTTATTACATTGGAATCACATGAACATAGAAATTGTCGCTATCACTTTCACAGAATTTGTTCAAAATGTCTATCTGCTTCTCCTACACATTCTATAAATTTTTTCCTCCAATGTATTGGTAGTATCATAGCGGATGTGCAATACAGCTGCTTCCGTTATTGTTTGCACCAACTGGTCTCGTTTTACTGGCTTCCTTTGCAAACATATTCTGGATTTCTTACAGCTCTAGAGCTAGATATCTAATAGGGGAACTTTTTAGGATTAAGGAGGCCAAAGTACTAGTCTTCTTCTCCATCGTTTGGGAAACGTCTAATTCAGCAAAATACGAGGAGATATCAGAAAGTAACTCAATTTATTTTTTAACGGAGGAAATATAGTCGCTGTTTAAAATTTAAACATAACCAAAAAGAAGGCTGAGTACATGCACAGACATTGCCTAATAAATGTTCCTGCGCACGCGCACGACGTGCTAACAGTCGTTTTACAAATGGCCGCCGCTATTACATCGTCTACAATGAAAGAACAGCGAGCTGTTACAGACCTGCCAACTATTTCTGGAGGAAAACCGGGTGATAGCAATTTTTGTAGGATAAAATATACATATCGATAACATAATTAATTGTTGCAAAAGTTGTGCACTGAAATTTTACTTTTGGACTTAATTTTACACTATATGGAACCCGTCAAACTTTGACGGTAAACAACTGTGTGGTTTCAAAAAAATCCTCTCACAAAGACGTCACAATCAAGAAACTTTGCTAGCACCGGTGATCAAATTTACGACAATTACAACAAATAACGGCGATAACAATGATCAATGCGCATGCGCAGAAGTGCCGATTTTGCTCTTTAAAAAGTGCTTTGCGTTTAATATATAGGATTAGGATGTCACAATTACATACTGTACACTAGTCAAAATAATTAAGGGAGTAAGATTCATGGTACGTGAACTAAGTACTCAGTAAGTAAGTTGCTGGTGCATCACAGGGAAAGAAGGGAAAATTTTAGGGGTTCCTTTACGAGAGTACTATTCGCCGGGAGATTTATACGTTCCGCCGGGTGACCGGGTGAGATTGTCAAAATCCGGGTGAGTCGGCAGGTCTGCTGTTATAAGATTTCTTTTCGCAAAAGTTAAGAAACACGCTGAAATTCATGGGGGAAATGGTAGAAGTTTACGGTGCCGACTGTCTGGACTGTTCCAATGCGTGCAAATAAGCTAGGGAGGTTTGTCGGTTTCGGGAGGAATACCGCATCTTTTCGACGTATGTATCTTACCAAAAATGGTGGAAAAAGAAATTGCAGCAAATCTAGAAAAAATTTTGAAAGCTTCATATTTTGAATTGAATAATCAATAATTGAAGTAACTCCTGTCGTTGAAAAATTGAGTCAATTATTAAATTACCGTACGTCTAATTTGAGTGTTAACTTCACGAAAACCACTAAAACAAAAGTTCAGGCGCCGAGTAATTTCTAAACTTTCTCCTGCAAGCCTAAATTTGATATGCATAGTTGATGAGGAGGGCCGTGCCGAGGGTGAGGCGAGCGAGAGACGCCCGAGGTGAACAAATAGGAGAAGTAAAATGGTATTGTACAAGGAAGCGATAGCGGTGCGAAGGAGTCCAATAGTCGCAAGCATTTATCTCAAGTGAAGAATATCTGGATACGACCCTAAAGCGGAAACATAAACGGAGCTCTTCAAATAGCCCCATAGAAAAAAATCAGGGAGTAAGATCAGGTGACCAGGGTGGCCCACTGCATATTGCCAAGTCGTTGAGGTATCACGGCCAATCCAGCGGTGGTTCAGTCGGATCGCGCCAGACTACATTATGATAATGGGGTGGTGTAAGCATCTTGTTGGAAAAGGCAGTCCCTCGAGTCTTCATCTAATTGCGGAATTAGGAACTACTCCAGATGTCACAATAAGGCACAGTTGCTGTTTGGCATTAATTGCTCCCCGACTGATCATAACAACGCATAAACTTTGGGAACGTTTATGTTCATTGTATCTTACACGTTGTTCTGTATTAATAGCTACTTTGTATTAAACACATTGGATAGCGTTAAGTTTAAAATTCAAGCCCATCATTGGCTGTATTCAGTAACATCTGTATATTCAGAATAAATGAAAGCTTCAGATGAATTGGATATGAATTTTGTTTTAGAACTTAGAATTTTCACTTTTAGTTATCGTCAACAGAAAAGGCCGACTTCCAAAGATTTTTCTTGCATAATAAATTCTGGTTAAGATTACAAATTGTGTTAAAACTTGTAAATTGAAAAGTTTTCAAGAACACAATGTTTTCTTTATTATTTTCTTTTGAAAATTTATTTGAACGCGCTTTAGATTTATTTTACTGAATTGTCTGGATGAAAAGGAGCACTAAAAGAAAGTATAATAATGCCCTTGACGGTTCGTTTTCGAAAACTGAAGTGAGGAAACATGATCAAAATGAATTAACTAACAAATTTAATAGCATTGCATTTAGAATTCACAATGTCTTCAAACATGATTAGGATTTTGTTTTCATTAATATTGCATTTCTTTAATCATCATTCCATGACTATAAAGCTTGTAGCTCTCAGAAGACCTGGTCCTTCGATGCAGGACTGGTCCTTCGATGCAGTGCACTTGTTTCCTGTTTATTTGAGCGCCATCTTCTTGTACTTCCATAGGCTGCATTCTTAAACGTACGCTTGCAATCACTAATAATTATATTAGGAGCTTTAGCATAAAAGCTACTTATAAGAATGCGCCCTTGGTCTGTACGTTTATCCGGCCGGCCGTCCTTCCGGTCGTCCGCCGTTTACACGATAACTTGAAAACGGATTAACTTTTTCAAATTCTGTTTTCAGAAATATGACCATCAAAGTCTTAGCTGGGCCATGTCAACTTTTCAGAATTTTTCGTGGACCCCTTCAAGTCGAATTCACGTGCTAAAACAGTAAGTGGAAAAAATACCAAGATAATGGCATGTCATATAACAATCGATTTATCAAGAAGGAATACATTGCTACTTGGGGAGAGGTAAAAAGTGCAGATAAAAGGGTATATAAATGTATTTCTGCTTCACTACTAAAGCTCCTCCTTGGAATGTTTACAAGATTTTATTTAAGAATTGTTGCTAGGCGTGACAACAATGGTAAATGTTACCACCTCAACACTCAAATACGTTTATAAACAAAGCCACAGTGCAAATTTGTACTTATGAATAATATTAGACTAACTTACATCGTCTTTACTATGGCGATAACGAATAATCCTTATTAACAAATTTAGTCAGTTATACGCTTTAACTGAAAAATGCCTAGATTGACCATTATAGATGCTAATGAATTAATTTCTTGTGATTTGTTCGTAAATATTTATACTCGAGAATATCAGGAATAAAAATCACCTAAATTTAATTTTCGCCTTAAGTACATGAGTACAATTTTCCTAATTTGGTTGTTTTAATTTGCCATAGAGAAATGAGAATTTTTCCAACCGTAATGATTGCAATTCTTTTAATGAGCAAACCGTATTAATGGAGCGGAATATTTCACCTGGCCTTTTGCGCCTCACTTCTTCGATTTGCTCGGATTTGATGGTTTACCTTGCGAAGGAAGGTGCGATATCAGGAGTGTCCTAAAAATATCCCAGGAGAACGGTGAAGCCATGCTTAATCACTCCGCCATCGAGATCGACGAAGATCCTTTTCAAAATAACTGATTTGTTCCTGACACTGTAAAACCTCCGCTATCTTTTATGATAAGGTCGAAATACTCTGATAAAAAATATTAAGATTTTCATACTCTGATAAAAAAAACCCCACGGAAATCCATTTTTTTTTAAAATTCTGTTCTATAAAAGGTTAAATTTCTCTTAAAAACAATTATGATTTCTTGATTGCAAAATAGCCTTAAGAAATTTTCAAGGATAATATCCGATTTCAAGTTGATATGCAAAGTTGTCTATTCGGTCATTATAACTGAGATATTGATCAAGTAGACATTTTCGATTGCACATCAACTGTTCTATAAACGCTAAAGGTGTTCTGTTACGTACATCTTAACACTGCAATAGAAGCAAGTTGTCTTTTGCAGCAAGTTCTTTGAGCGTGGACTTTAAGAATCGATAAAATGTCCTCCATTTTGAGAAAAGAGTTTTACTGTTTGGTCAATGTCAGGAAATTAAATTAAAACAAAAATTCTTAATTTTAATATTTAATTTTCAGTTTTAACTTATTTTTAAATAATTTTTATAATTTTAAATACCAGTAAGTTGATCGCAGAAGGGGGTCAAATTAAACATTAGTTTTTTTTCTAATATGCCCCATACGAATTATAATACAGGGTATGCCTGACACTTTTAAATATTAATATCATGATATGGAAACAACTTTTTTTTTTTTTTTTTTTTTTTTTTTAAATGGAATTAGCCACTCAAAAGCGATTGATTCTCATATTCTCAAGCCAAAAATATCATTCGAATCGAATGCAATAAAAATACCGAATTAATGCCATTAATTATTTATTTCAAAAGCACAAAAATATTTTATTTCAAAGTAATATATAATGTTGAAAAGTTGAGTCTTGCTGAAAGGAAAAATAAAGGATTTTCCCCCTTATTGATACGACAAACTTATGAAGTAGGTCGTCGATGTTTGAGGTCAGCCGATATCGGAAGGATTTAGGTGAAAAACAGGCGCACTCGAAGTGAAGCTTGGACATCCTTTCTGTTTTTAAGAGGAGATAAATCTCTCTGTGGCTCTAAAAGTGCTTCATCAGGAGTTCAAAGGTCAAAGCCATTTTCTCTCCAATGGAGAGTAAGGATTTTCCAAACGATGATGAGATCTCAAGTCTGTTGTTCTGGGCCAACAATCGGTTCGATCCAAATGGGCTCCTCTTCTCTTATAGCGAGAGTACACTTGCCAAGAAAATTCGCCTCATCACTTTGGGCTGAAATCCAAAGAATATTATCGGCTATCGTAACAAAAATTTTTAGGAACGTAATTAAGCAACGTTTTCCAAAGCACTTCTTGAGAATTGTCAGTATTACATTACTTATCAAGCCTTTTTTATGAGTAAATAGGATCTGCAAAGCTTTTTAGGATCAGTCTATAAAGAAAATTTAGTTATTTGGAAAATATAGACATTGAATCACCCGCTGGATATCAAATGGGAAGGGGGATTTGAATTTTCATGTAATTTGAAACAAGAAATTTCAAGTAATGATACTTACATATATTTGATATGAGAGCAAAAATTGATATTAGGATAGATTCTGAAGAGATATAAAGCTGTTGTAAAGAAGAAATATTTTAGACAAATTTGAGTTTGAAATGTAATAAATTTGTTTTTTTTTTAAGATTTATCAATCCAAGTACATGAAAACGTTATAAATTAAAAGCTACTAATTTTCTACACGCGCACTTAACAAAGGGGACGTTAAAAGGGGTTCAAAATGTATTGATTAAGTAAAAGGGGTTGCGAAAAGGATTGATTAAGTAAAAATTTAAGCATATTCTTAGAAGTGTTTGTTTTTAAAATGTTCTTGATCGTATGAATAGTAATTTATTATCAAAAATAGTCAATGTTAACATTCTTAAAATGACAACTGTGACGCGGCGCAAAATGCAGATAATCATTTCTCGTGTTCCTTATGCTAATCCCAACAGATGTTCCTCCATTCAAATTCAAAATGTTTCCTTTGAAATTGGCTTTGCTGTGTCCATCAAAGACTCCTGGGCAGGCAATGAAAGTAATTGGTCCGAATCAGTAAACATGATGTGCCCCACATGGTCTTAATGGTTATCGGCTATTATCGAATTGACGTGGATGCTTTTTTTTCATATCCGTTTCAAGTGGCAGAGTAAAGGATATTCTTGCAAAGTTTGAGTAACGATCCTTTTTAAATAGTGATTTTTTTTTCCGTTGTGTAAAGGATCATTCAAATGGAAAAGAACCAAAGGACAGTAAAATGTCAAATAGGCTTTTTACAGCATATTCGACACAAATATATGTCAAGGCATATCCTGATTTTTCCAGGGCATTCGACTCTATACCTATTCCACTATTGCTTTATAAGTTGTCTAATTTTTATAATGTCCAAGGCCCTCTACTTAATTGGCTTTCAGAGCTCTTAATTAACCGAAGCTACTGCCTAGAATTCAATGGAATATCTTCTGCAATTCTTTTATGTAACCTTGGTGCACCACAAGGATCGATTCTTTCCCCATTACTCTTCAACTTATTTATTAATGATCTGCCTAATACGTTACATATGTCTAGTCCTATTTTGTATGCAGACGATGTAACTTTAACGCTATCCTGTCCTAATATATCTCAATTATTAGATGATATTAATTGTGTTCTTTCTGAACTTAAATTCTGGAATGAATAGAACTCTTTATCTCTTAATACTGCTAAATCAAAATTAATGTTTTATTATCAACGTAATAAACGTTCTATTCCAGCCAATTCCCCCATTTATTATGGTTCTCAAATACTATCAATTACTAATTCTTTTCAATATCGCGGCTTAACTATAAAACATGACCTCACTTGGGATTTGCATGGAATCGTAACAGGAACCAAGGAATGATCACTCGACTTCACTATCTTGACTAATTATTTATTGATACTTCTTTACTACTCTCTGGTACATTCTTCTCTCTGCTACTGTATTATTTTATGGGTTCTTCTACCTCATATAATATGACTAGATTATTAAGACTACAGAAATGGTTCCTGCGTACTCTTACTAAATCACGCATGTCTCAGTCTGTTTCTCATTTTTTTGCTTTATTTCAAATCCCAACTGATCGTCATATTTAATTCATACAAATGTGTTCCTTTGTTTATAAGGTCATAAATAAACAGCTAATTTTAACCCGTCCTTTTAATATTATCAAGTAATCTAACTCGTCAAGCTACCGACATTTGCTTACCAGGTTTAAGGTTTTGGTCTTATACCTGAGGATGTTAGGGATATTTCAACGTATCCGCCTTTTCTAGTTTACTTTAAGTGGCTTCTTATTTCTTTCTTTCTCCCCCACCCTCTTTTTTTTCTCTCTCGTCTTTCCCTTTTTCTTTTTGTTTTACTATTAATTTTTTTAGTCGAATTGATTAATGTACTCTTGGTTTAGTTTGTAATTCAACTACCCATTATTAAGTACCGAAAGGTGCTTTATGCTATCAGTGTGAGGAAACGTGTCTGTCTGTCTGTCTGTCTGTCTGTCTGTAACTCTAACTCCTCCGAGGCTATGAAAGATTTTCAAAATCTGTTTTCGTCAGTCGATGAATATGGTTCATGGCACGAACCAATCACAAATATTATCTAAATCGGTTCATTGGCACGTGCACAAATGGTACCTCAATTTTCCCGCCAAGCAATTTTCAATGGGAAGAATATTAAGTAATATATCGAACCAATCGTAATGACGAGATAGAAGGGGTTATTCATTACTATTTTCGTCAGTCGATAAATATAGTACATGGCACGAACCAATCACATAAATTATCTAAATTCGTTCAATAGCACATGCACAAATGGTACCTTCACGACCCCACCAAGCAATTTTCAATGGAGAGATATATTAAGTAATATATCAAACAAATCGTAATAACGAGATTGAAGCGGATATAAATTACTATTTTCGCCAATTAATAAATATGGTTCCGGGAATGAACCATTTCCAAAATGATTGAAATCTAAACAATGGCACGTGCTCTAATGGTACCATTTTGACAACCTCAAATGTTTTACAATGGTAAAATATGCCATGTAATATATCAAACGATGTGTCATGGATGAATATAACGTAAAATTAATGATAGTCGAAATTGGTTCCAAGGAGCCTAGTTTAGTGGAACCATTATGGCTCATTGGAACTTCACTGCTAAAATATGGTATGTAATATATCAAACGACTTGGATTGATGTGTCATGAATGAATATAATGTAAAACTAATGATAGTCGAAATTGGTTACCCGGAACCTGGTTTAGTGGAACCATTATGGCTCATTGGAACTTTCAATGCTAAAATATGGCATGTAATATATCAAACGACTTGGAATGAATTTAACGTAAAATTAATGATAATCCAAATTGGTTCAAAGGTACGTGGTTAATGGATCATTATGGTCCATTCGAAGTTTGCAATGTTAACATAGGGCGGTTTGAAATATGGTTCCGTGAATGGTTCAGTTTAACCTTTCGGTACTTGGTCATGTCATTCCTTAATGTTTATTTAATTTGTTTTATGGTTGATCTTGAATTTAATTTTACACAATCTTTGTGGTTTTTTAGTATGTGTACAGAGAGGTCAATATGACACCTATCATTGCTTGTTTAGAATGGTTGTATCGTATTTTTTGGACTCTTATAGAAGACTTTGTTTGATCCAACCAGTTCCGCTTATTGTTAATTGTTAGTAGTTTTTTTCGGTTTATTTTAACTTAGTCAATTTAAATTTGTAATCATTTGTTAATATTTGTTAATTATGACTAACCCTGTTTGTTTGTTTTTTTTCTGCTTTTTTTTTTTCGTATTTTGACACATTACGTGTTATCGGGGGCCTAACTCGTCGGTCTATGACCATACGGGCCCCGGATATGCAGTGTTTGTAAATTTTATTAAAAAATATAAATAAATAAATGTAGATGGTATCACTATAGTCGATCATGTCTCGAATAAGCGGTTTATCTTTGTTTACGATCCATGCTAACTTAACATCCAAACAGTCATGAACGTTGAACAATTAGTAGTAATCAAATTTTTTAACCACAGAAAGTTTCGGGAGTACAGTAGTTTATCGCTAAATGAGTTTTGTGTACACAAACCAGAGTAAAAGACTCGTAAGCGGTTCCGAGAAAGGTAATCATCTTTAAAGTAATTTAAATGGAACCGCAAATTCATTAATCATCTGTAACTGGTCTGCTTCTGCATTCTAGCGTTCTTTCAAACTTTCCAGGGATGTAGGAGAAGGTTATTGAGTATTTTAATCCATCTGAAAGCCAATAAATTTTATAAAGGTCTGAATGTCAATATGAATGTTTTTAAAAGATACCCTCATGAGGTCACAATTATTCGTGAAGACGAGGTCATCGATTAAGGTTTGGTTTGGTTTGTTTGGTATTAACGTCCTTTTCAACTGCCATGGTTATTTAAGGACGGCGTTATAGGGGCCGCAAATTTTGCCTCGCAAGAGTTCTTTAACGTGCTGCCGGCAAACGACTACACGAGTTCTTTAAGGGCTTTACTTCCCTTCCGAAGGAAGTGCGTGATCTCAGGATTTTCCCCCTGAAAAAATCCTCGTCGTCCTCGGCCGGGATCGAACCCGCGTCCTCGGGCATCAGAGGCGATCACGCTACCCCTGAGCCACCGAGGCCGATCATCGATTAAGGAAGTTACATTTACGGAAGAAATAGGTTACAACCATCTAACCCATCATGAAACAGAAGCTTATACGAAATCTGTATTGAAGCCAGAACCCTTTCCACTGTGCATCTGTGAACTTAACATTAAAGCATCAGAGTCAATTAGAATCAAGATTCGAACAAACAAACTTGTTTTCTCGAGTATTTGAAAATTCGCATATAACAGCATTTCTTTGAAATTATTTTTATTGAAAATCCATTACTCGCTTTATGCAAATATTTTCAGGCGAGTTTTCATAATCACATGAAAACCACTTTAATTTTACATGAATGGTGGTAAAGGCATCAAAAACATTTATTATTCATATTAAAGTAAACTGCATCTTAGCCTGAATACCGTTGATCAATGCTTGGAAGTACTCATACGGGTGGACATTAGTTTTGCAGATTTCCTGCAGTTTGAATATTGAAATGCAGGTAACGCCAAGTTAATTAAGATTCTTTCATAATTTACTACTCCTGAGAAATTCTTCTGTGCATTGATTATGATTTTAATAATTAAAAAAGCTGGTCATTATTTCCAGAGAAGTGGTTCCTGCAACACATCAATTATTTTCATTTCAAATAATTGCATATTAATCTATACAAAAGTGCTTATTTGAAACAATCCGAATATATCCAGCAAAATTTCACTCTATTAGAAAAAAATGAAATTAATTTTTTTGAAAGCAAAATTATTAATTCTTGATGAAAGTAATGTCGAGTCTTAATAAGAGATGAAAATCGTGAAATCGATATTTCCTGTCTCAACACTACTATGTATGAAGTAAAGTAACAAGAAAGGAAATGGAACAGACAAAACAGAAGGAAAAAAAGAGTCAGATCATATATAATCATATTTCAACAAATATAGATCACAACAAGGTATTATGCAATAAACTAGAATAATACTAGTCAATTATTCTGGGTTTAAGTTATAGAGAACAGCTTAAGCAAATCAATATTTCGTGACATATACAAAGATTGTTATGAATCTTGGTCATACCTCAAAGCATCCGGTTACTTTGCAGGCTTCATAAATATTAGTTATGGATTTGAAATTTAATTACATAACGTTCCGTAATAACTTATGTGACTTCGTCAGTTATTGACAAGGGCTCGTCATCAGCTAAATCCACTTTGAATAATTAGAATACAGGGTGTCCTGCAATAGGATGTCTATAGCTTGATTATGTGTTCGTGTGATTATTCTGAGTAAAATCAGATCAACAGTGGTCCGAATTGTAACGGGTTCTCAATAAATTCAAAATTAATAACTTTACTTGTTTTGATTTGCTTACAACTTTGTTTTGAGGAATACGGCATGTTCTGAATTGTTCATTTGAGGTTCGAAATGACTCCCTTGTTTGTCGAGGCATCTTTGAGTCTCATCCGCAAGAGAATTGACCATTCTCATTACAACAATGCCTAATTCCTGAAACTTTCATCCCACTGTTTTTTTTCTGGAAATTTCGGCTGAATAATATAAACAGCAGATTTCATGTAACCCAAAAGAGACACATCAAATGATGATGATGGCCATGTGACTGGACCTCCTCGACCAATCCAATTCTGAATGGAGAAAAGAATCTAAAAATATCTAAACACAAGAGCTCAGCGAGGATTGCTGATTTTGTAATCAAGTGATTTAAGTTTAATTTATTTATTACTATGATTTGTATGGATAGACCCAAAACGTTAAATTTTCAATAATACGGCGTTTCAATCACGTACTGGATTTGGCTCTTCGTAGAAGCTTCAGGTTTATTAATTCAAGCTATCCTGAGGATCTCGCTATTTTTAGATACCTACAAGTTAATTATGGAATTTCCATAAAAAATATCATCAAAGAACTGCATATACTAATAGAAAGCATGAAGAACCAGGAGAATTCGAAAGACGTACATATAACTTTTCTCATTTTGTGATCATCAGTTTTACATGTATAACTGAACATTGTGAGACTGAATTTAGTTTTCTGTCAACTATATGGTTTGTCTAATTCTAATTTGAAGTTTTTAATTAGAATTATATACATTATTTAGAGATAGTGTATATATTTTTAATGAAGTTTTAAAATTTATACTTAATTTTTGTTAACAAGTACACTTGTTTTCTCTATAGCTTTTGTTTTTTATTTATTAAATGTAATTCATTGTTGAAGTACAAAGTTTCGATTATCTCCGTTATGTACATCCTATGATAATTAATGGAGTATCTTAGAATGAGGATGGATGTGCAGATAGTAAAATGCATTTACGTTCACGTGTAGACGAAATATTACAGAAGGCAGAAAATTTGAGACTAAAGAAGTTGTAAAAATGTTCAATAATTAAATAATAGAGATTTATTAGAAATGGCAAACTTTGTTCTTAAAAAGGTAAACTTCCTTTTTGAAAGAAGTGTTCAAGTCATAAAGAAGTGCATAAGCTGCTCTTTGGTAAAAAAAAAAATCAATTTAATCCTGAGAAATGCATGTAATTTGTTCAGTTTCTTTCTTCTAAAGAAAGTTTTAAGTTAGAACTTCAATCGATTTCTTTCATGTAATGCAGTCTTTTGTGTGTTCACTGAATAGTTTCAAACAGTTCCAAACAAATATTTGAGCCGAAGCCAGTACAAATGGTTTCAAACTTAGTCATCTGGTGAAAATTTCTAGACCTTCTCTGCTTCTTTCGAAAAATTATATTAACGGGAAAATGGAAGAAAAGGAGGAAATTATAGATAATGAATCCGAATCGGAAGATACCCTTCACCTGAACAGAATACCTGAAAATATGGAAGCTAATTGCAACTCCTGGATGATAATAAAAGAAAACGAAAGCCGGACTGAAAAATAGGTACAATGCCAAAGGTGGCAAATGTGAGCTCAGAGTGATTGTGCGGGACAAAAAGGACATTATGCCTGTGATTTCTGCCGGAAAATAAGACAATGCAAACGCGGAGTGCCCTTCTTCAAGAATTAAACTTGATTTGTTAAATTTCAGTTTTTTTTTCTAGCAGAAATAGTACTTTTTTGAATCCATGCGATGGGAGACCATTGGATGCTGCTTTATATTAATATAGCAATTTTTTTTGCCTTACATTTTCGAAAACAATAAATTAATTTTATGTCTCATGTTTTATAGATGATGAAAGTTTCATTAAAGATGGAGAGGGGGTTCTTATTTCTATTTTTTATAATTGCAAAGTAAAATATTAGAAACAAAAGGAAATGCTGTTTTATTGTTTAATTCAGTTTTTTTGCTAGATGTTCGTAATTAAAAAGTTTGAGCTTTGCTAAGTAATGAATGTTGATTTCTTTTCTCAAACACTGTTTGAAGTACAAATTGAGTTTCAAAAATGTTCCTTAATATTATTACTAATCAACATCAAAGAAACGAAAGCAGCTTAGAGAATTTTATTTTCCATCCCTCCCCATCCAATAAGTAATTTCAAATTTTAAGTAAGATTTGACCTGACCTATCTTATGGAATTTACCGATCAATTATCAATTGCAGAATTTTTAATCAACGTTGAGGAAACCTAACGGACAATTTTCGGCAAAAACAAAGCGAATAGTTTATAGGTAAAACCTATTGAATATCAAACAATAGTAGCGTTAAAAGCAATAACAAATAAATTATTTTCATGAAAGCAATTAATGGCTGGAGTGTATAGCTGAGGATTTAATTTTTCATTACTTATATAATGCTTTCCACTAGAAAAATTTTTGAAATATTTACTAAAATAGTGCTAACTTTTCAAAATATATACAGGTTGAGGGTCTGTTATTTGCTCGAATCAATAAAAGCGGAGGAAACGACGACGGAGTCAAATGTTTATTTCTTTCGGGAATGAAGCCAAAAACAAATTGGAATCTGTTCAAAAATTTACTAAAGTGAAATCGTTAAACTGAACAGTGCATGTTTTTGGTAGATTTTCCCCCCAAACTTAAATTCGTGAACTGAATGAAGGCTTGTCGAGAGGCACAAAAAAGATAAGCTGTCCTCTTTGAGCTACCAAAATAGAAAAAAAAATTAATCGTAAGAATTTTCTGAAAAATCAAAAAATAGGGTGGATAGCTGAAAATGAATTCAGTCACAAAATGGGAAAGAGGAAAGGTGGCTCGTTTTTCATGTTGTTCTCTTTCTATAAAATTGGTTAGCATTGACAGAATGAGTTTTTTTTTTTCCCAAAAGAAATAAGGACGTTAATACCAAACAAACCAAAACAAACCCAAAAGAAATGGTTTGAGCAGCTAGTTTTTTGGATTTATAAGAAATGGGAAATATCAAACTTAATAAAACGTTTTTGTTCTTTTTTGATACTTAATTGATTGAATATGCAATAGTAATGATTTAGTATGAATGTACAATTTATATTACTTTTATTCTTATACATTTTTAGGAGAAATGCTGAACGGTTTTTTTGTGGACATGATATTCTGTTCTATCAAGTCTTAACTGTCTGTAATATCAAAAGTATCGCTGAAACAGGCCCATTAAAAATGAAGAAAAATTAAAAAGAAACAAAGTGATTGCCCGTGGCTATCGTCATTTTTGATATGCCTCAGGGATTCATGATTAATTTCTTGAATTGTACTCTCAGGCAATTGAGAAACGATTTGTAGGCGAAATCCGATGACATCATAAAGCTTTTTAATTTAGAAAAAAAATTATTTGGAATATTTATAAACACAATTGTTACACTACATAATACTATCTAATGATAAGCAAGGCTCCAGTGTCAGCGATTTTTTCTTTCTGCTTTTGTCAGAAATTCAATTTTTGTGCTCTTTCTATACAGAGACATGGTGGCTTTGTTAGAAGATAATATGGTCACTAAGACGTATCAAGTAAATGAAGTAAAATGGACATTGAGGTGACATAAATCAATTGAAAGAATGGTATAAAAGGGAGGAAATGCTTTTAAACAATAAGAAAACCTCGTAAAAAGTCGCACTAATTATCTTTCCATAAAGTATTAGGCATGTTTTCGACTCTGAATTGTCCTTTAAGCCACAATTGAAGCTACAAAGCAAATTGGCAATTAAAGTTTTTGATGAAGAAACAAACTTCGAAGAAATGGTTATCGACTTTAGATCAGAAAGCATTTTTATTTTGAAATACGGGGCTATTTTCTGGTTATCTACTGCTAAGTTTTTAATTGCACGCCTAAGGCAGAGCGTTAAAACTTCGTATGCTTTGGATTTGTATGCTTCGATCATTCACCTAAGCAAACGTTTGGGAATACCAACTCTCCATACAGTAATCGAGCAGGCTAAATTAAAAGAAGTATATCGTGCCATCGACGACGATCAACATCCGGCACACTATTAAAAACTGGTTGTTAGTTTATAAATGAATATAGGAAAGAAAATTCCACAGCCTGAGCGCGAACCAGGAACCTTCGACTAATAGGGCCGACGCTCTACCCAATTATAAGAGCCTCTATTTCCTGTTTTCATTTGTAATTTAATATTAGGCCACACAACCTAAGAAGTTGACTACCGCGTTAGTAGCGAATTTTGAACAACATGCAAACATGAAATTTTGTGATAAGTGAGGAAGAACGGCTATAGAAATACTGCAGACGATGGAGAAAAAGGCATAGGTCGGAATGCAATGTTTAAGTAGCACAAACGTTTTGCGTAAGCCAGGGAAGATGGACATACCCGATCGCCGACGAACAGCAAGAACATAAAATTAAGCTATTATACGTAACAACCGTCCCCAAAATATCGTTGATAATGCTGCTGGTTGGATCAGCCATTTCACCTATCACGTAATTCTCTCTGAAAACCTCAATATATCTTGTGTCACACAGCCTGGTTCTTCGCATACTGACCGCATAACGGCGTGAAGGCCGCTCACCATTTGCGGTAACCTCGTCGACAAAGACACTGCGTTTAAGTAACCTATAATTATATGGATGTAATTTGGTTCAAATAGCTTTACACAGGTCCCTGGGTCATTCCGACACAAGTATTTCATTTCATTAATGTTTCTAGCAACTGCACTTGGCAGAAATGCGTATTGAAGTTAATTGATGGTAGATGTGCATAAAATGGTGAACTATCTCCCCTGTGAGAACAGTAGCGGTGGTACACAAAATTATGACTTATATGCAGTTTGATTTTATTATTTAGTGACTATCAATTATAGTGTATATTTATTTCCACCTGTCCATATTTTTCTCTAAACTGTTTCAGTGCTTTCTATAAAATTTCCAAAATAATCCCCGGCCAATATTTTGATAAAAAAACTGTAGTTGTTGTTTTTAACGTTAATATCAGGAACTATAATTAAATGAGGATTAATTCCCCACTTCAATTTAAAATGTGTTTCAAAAGGCTTATCATATTAATTCCTTGTTTTTAAACTAATATTACTTAATAATGGACAAAGTCAGGATTTTAAACAATTTTTGAGAGAAACTTTAAATATTCTTATTGCAAAGTCTTGGAATTGACAAATAGTTTACAAAATAAGTGCCCACATCAAGGATTTGCATACAAATGACCGTACGTGTTTGAGGGCGGTTGGCATGTAAATCACTCAATTGGGAAGTCAATTTAGAGATAAACGTGTAACGACAGTGAATAAAGTTTTCTCGGTGAAGCTTATTTCATTTAACTTTTCTTGCCAATAAACTCGACTGAGAAGTTCGAAAGTTATACAGGATGTCTCATAAATAGAGGTACAAACTTTAAGGGGAGGTAGAGAACTTCGAAAAGATTGAGAATTGCCTAGTGAGGCTGTTCCTGAGATCGCTGGAGGGGAAATATCTGATTTTTTGCATGCGCATCACAATTTGTGCGAATATGGGTCTTTAAGAGGTAAAAGGCATAGTGAGGGCAGGCCACGAGTAACAAAATGTGTTGAATGTAATAGAGAAGAATTCGTGTACCAGCAGGAGGGTCTCAGGCTACTGTACAACGTATTTTGAATAAGAAGCTTTTCTTGTGTAATCTCTGTCTTGTGTCCTTGCATTTTCTTGTACCTGCTACCACTTTCCCATGACGTTTCTAATCACAGGTTCCTATGCAATTCTCAATCTTTTTGATATACTCTACCTCCCCTTAATGTTTGTACCTCTTTTTATGAGACACTCTGTACAGAATCATTTTTATGATACTAACACATTTCAGGGACACCTTGGATCGCGGAATGTTGCATTCCTGAACAAACTAGGAAATGGTATGTCACATGCGTCAGGCACCACAAATATGCCTCGGATAGTTCTCGCCGCCTTACCACGATCACATCGACAGCGATATAAGTAGATAATATGCTTGGTCGATTAATCTCCATTAATCGATTAACTTGATTAATCACGGTAAATGTTGTTTTAAATATAGGGCTTGTCGATTAATCACGATTAATTAATTTAAATACATCAATTAACATTGATATAGGTCTTCGTGACAAAGATGAGATCAAGTGATTTAATCGATTTAAACCATTTAATCGGTCAAATGATTAATCGATATTTTTGTTAATAGATTATATTTATCGATTAGAATTATCGCAAAATTGCCCAACCATGAGCGCAACCACTGTATGCTGTTTTGCATTATTCAATGTCAACAACACCGTTCAATGTCAATTTGGATACCTCTACCCTATGATTTTTGGCTTTTGAGTGTGTTTTAAAGCATTCTGTATGCTATATTATATACTAGCAAAAGCACTCGGCGTTGCCCGGGAAAATTAAAGTTGAAGGTAAAGGGAAAAACCTGAAGAAGTTTGATTTGCATGCAATACATAAAAAATTTTCTCTATATATAAAATATATAATTTCTAAAGCAAACTTCTAAGATTATGTTAATGTTAATTGAGAAATAAGGTGGAAAAAAGAGGCAATGCAAGATGCCATACGGCATCCTTTCACTAATTGTTTTTCATTATACTCTCCATGGATGATTCCAGTTTTCAAAAAATATTTTCTAGGTTTATTTTCTATTCTAGGACGTTTATGGGAAAATGCCACTTAAACATGATCAAGCCCAGAGAAAAAATACCAAAAAAAATATGTTACCTTAAATTAAATTATTAATATTGTATCAAGGAAGCTCGACAATAGTGAATCTTGTGCATCGGATGGACGTATGTTCGAAATAAATAAATTAATAAAGTCTAGCGTTGGTGCAAGTAAAAAAAAGTGAAACTAAATTAAGGATTATAAGTTCAAATTCTTTGGATCAAGTGGCAAGAGAAAATAGAAACTACATAGAGAAAATGAAAATCGTAAGAAATTAAAGATTCGTGTGTGAGTGTGTGTGTGTGTGTGTGTGTGTGTGTGGATATCCATTTGCCTTCTTTCACTTATGTTAGTACCCACGATTTTGTTGCCTTTATTTTAGTGCAACAGAGACTGTCTTTTAATTGCGCCATTCCGTATTTCTCAATTATTAATTTTCTAAGTAATCCAATTGAGTTCCTTAGTCGAGGCTTATTTATTTATTTATTACAGAACGTAATCCGTGCGAATACGAAGCGCCGACTGTACAATTAAAACTTTTTGAAAACTTCTCTCGCTTTCTCATCTATGCGTATACATCACACAAGTTGAAAAGTCTGTTGTTAAAACGTGCTTAATCCTCTCACCTGCTTCAAAATCAGTAATAATATGTCTTTTCTGCATTCATTGAAATTACTATACATGCATCATTGTAAAACACAAAGCACAAATAAACAAAGAAACGAACAACAGCAACAAAAAAATCATCAGCCTAAATTTTTTATTCTAAAAATGAATAGTTCGAAATATTTTTTATTCTAAAAATATATTTCTGGTGAAATGGTTGTTTTGCATAGAAATGGTGAATAACGTTATCTTTTGTAGGTTTTTCTTAAAATGAAAATTTTAGAGTGTTATTGCTTAATTGAAATTAGATCAAGAAGGTTAGTTGATTTCATGGATAATGCGATTTTGCGTAAATCATTTATAATAATTTGCGAGTTGTTTAAAACTACATATATGTCGCTCACGTAACTACTCGAGAGTTCGATTTTTTTATCTGGGTTATTGGATTTAGCTGAAATATACCCATTTACATCCTTTTTAGTATAGTCTTGCTTTATTGTTGAGATAAACGTTTTAAATTGATACGGGATTATAAACAAGAAATTACCCACCCGAGGACGGTATAGGAAAGTAGCGGAATCCTGAATTCAAATAGCACGTAAATCACTTGGTCCCCTCTAGCACGCAACCCCCGTAACTCCGACCCTCGTGGGCCAATCAAAACCAAACTAAACAGTGAAGTAAAACGTGGTAAACTATGTTTCGAGTTTAAATCTTCTACGTCAAAGAATGTGGAAAAAAGACGGGAACGGACAGACAGACGGACATTGTAAAACCAATAAGTGCTCCGCTACTTGATAAATTGATAAATGGAATTTTAGATTTAATCTCTATAATAATAATTGAAAATTCCAATATCTATACAGGGTATTTCAAAGCATCTGTATCAGGCTTTTTTCTCGTAAGTTCGACGTGCTAGAGCTTTGGAGAAAAAATTAAAGACAATGTGAAGAATTTAATAGCGGTTATCCCATTTTCCTGAAATGGCTGGAAATGGCCGCATCCTGGGTCCGGGCAAAAAGTTTAAATGGGAACATGGGCCGAATGAGGTGTCGTTGGATAGATATTGGAAAAAGAAACAACTTTTGTAGGAAACTTACGTTTTTAATGTTCAATCGGGTTCCTTAAGGAAATGAACATTAAAAACACTTATAGGTCATGTGTTTATCTTTGTTGGATGTTAACGATTCCGGCGCATTGTTTGTTTCTACCACGGTCTATAGAAGTAAATGGTCGTTCAACTTCCGTCATTTTCCATTGTTAAGGCACAGCCTGCTATATAGATAACAGCCTGTTCAATCGACAGTTTCGAAGTTTCACTGCAGTAAAGGAGGAGGGCGCTTTTAAGTAGGGTGAAGAAAGCCTTTTTAGCCTTGAAAAAGCCTTACCACTGCTACCACTCTATTGTGTTCTACTGGTTAGCCTACAAACAGGCTGCATATTTACATACATATGTAATCTTATATATTATATAATTTTATATATTAATATATTAATCTTATATATTAACATTATTTAATACTTAATCTTATATTTAATCTTATATAATTGTTAAAAAACTTTTTTTTATAACATGTCGCATTTTTTTTTGCAAAGTAACATTCTTTGGCTTGTTAATGGTGCATATTAATTAATATCTAAGAATATTGTTTCATTTTGACACTTAAAAAGACTTGATCAGCTGTAGCTCTGTGCATAAATAAACGCAGTTGTTACCAAGGTTTCCCTAAAGCTCTGGATGTAGGTTTACATCCAGAGCTTTAGGTTTCCCACACTAAAAGCGCCCTCACGTGAGAAGTCGTTGAACTAACGCCTAAATCTATATAGTAGGCTGTGGTTAAGGGAAGCTAGGGAATTCAGATCACGCTAGGAGCCGCATAGTCGCAATGGACTTTCTGCGCTCTATGTGGCACCTAGCGTGATCTGAATTTCCTAACTTGTAAAGTTATTTTATTTATTTAGTTGATGCCCAAAATTAATAGTGAGCTATGTAATGCATTCAATAGTTGGATTGTCAATTATTTCTTTAAGATTATGTAGGCATCAATTTCGGCAGTATTATGCCAAAATTCCGGCTGCATTGAAACTGAAAATGAAACTAAAATTTCTAGCTCACGATAGGGCGGCGCTGCATGCGTTTTTAGTCCGATTGTACATGCAGCGCCATTTTTCAATTGAGTTACCCCCCTATTGGGAGCTAGAAACTTTAGCTTCAATTTTCAGTGGAGTTGGATGACCATCTACTATCTAAAGACTATGGTTAATGACTGACAGGTTAATGCTGGAAATAGCTTTTCAACGCAGAAGTGTTTGACATGTTGATGGTATTAGGAGAATGTCACCAAAACTATCGTGCTCTGGAGAAATTAAAGGCCGCACGATACCCTAATCGTACACATCACTCTAGAATGGTTTTTCAGCATCTTGCGCTTCGTGTGAATCCCAACCACAATACGGATGCCGTGATCAGAAGATGCATGCGAGATGAAAGAGTTGCTGATTTTCTCGGCTCTTTCGTGACTCGGGAATAAGGCGGATACATAACAGCAACGGCGCTTTCACATTCCTCTCCATCAGGCGCTTGGAGAGTGTGAATACCAGAGGATTTTTTTTTTGTCGCTGGTTTACAAACCAGCCACAGAATTCCATTTAGGGGTGTTGTGAACGGATGAAGCTACATTTAAAACCAACGGGGAGGTGAAATATACATAGTGCACATTGCTGAGCCCAAGAAAATCCTCACTGCCTCCGTGAGGTAGACGACCAACAAGTGTGGAGTGTAATTAGTGGTGTGGCATTTTGGAGGCCACATTATCGGCCCGTGTTTTTTCCAGCGTAACCAGAAGGATACTTTATATCCACTTTCTGGAAGATGCGCTACCGGAATTCCTTTAAGATCTGCACTGAGGTTGGCATTTGGTTTCAGCAGGATTGCTGCCCCGCACATTACTCCCGAATCGCGCGGAAAATCGTCGATCGCATCTTTCCCCTGCGATGTATTGATAGGATTGGTCCCGTAGCATGGTCTCCGGACCTCGATTTTTCCTCTGGGGACGGCTAAAAAATTTGTGCACCAACAGCAGCCGACAACGAGGGAGGACATGCAAAACCGAATAAGGAGGGCATATCAGGGCTAACGCAGGAAGAGACTGTAATGACGTGAGGAGGATACTTCGAAAATGTCAGCAGCAAAATGGACCACAGTTTGAACATTTAATGTAATGAAAGCTCCACCTGCCCTGAAACTATTTTTATTGTTTTTTTCCCCTGAAGGAAGCCGATTGGGGAAAAAAACATTTTCTACAAAAATTGTTTCTTTTTAAGAGACCTATCCAACAACACTCGACTCGAATCATGTTTCCATTTAAAGTTTTTAGGCGGACCCAGTGTGCGCCCATTTCCAGCCATTTCCCGAAAATGTTTAACAGCCACCATTAAATTATTTAAATAGTCTTTAGTTAAGTAAAATTTTCCCCCAAAGCTCTAGGACGTCGAACTTCCGAGAAAAACACCTGATAAGGGTGATCTGAAGCATCCTGTATAGTTAATTAAATGAAATTATAAAATTTTATGAAGTTGGTATTTCTTAATTGAGCCATAATTTCCAATGTTGCCAAATTTATCTCTTGCAATCCGGATGAAACTGGAAGCTGAGTTGATTATTAATTCAGCAACACCAGAATTGAGTTCATCACAAAAGGTCATTCATTTAAACCAATACACAGAGATGTCCTGTTAAAATATATATTGACGTCATAATTGAGAGATATTTGATAGGACAAACGCTCTATAATCACTAAGCTTAATAGGAGCATTTTCAACACACGGAATTTTAATAATGAACGTTAATGATAGGTTAATATACTTGGTTAATGAACTTGGTATCTTAATAATTAATTTGTTAATAAACATATAGTTGATGAACGGTATTCCCGGATATTTTCACCACATAATCGATTGCGTTAATCTTGACCGTTAGAAATGTATTAATTTCGCAACACAAAACTGCGTATCAGTCTAAAACGCGAATTCAACTCTGAAACGCGTTTTTTTGTGGTACGCGTTCTTCTGATTGAAATCCACTAGATTTCCTCTGGCGAGACATAATTAAGCTCATAATAATGATTAGAAATGGCTGTCAAACAACTGAAAAGCCCTTACCACAAAAGAACATCCGAGATATGAAACGCCCGATACGTATTTCGAAGGCTATCAACACCACATCACTGTTCCTTCTTATTTTTTCATTACTTAAAAAAATTCCTGAACCCTTAATGATGTTAATTGATTTACAAACAGATTACGTTTATAAGCTCCTTCGTAATTCCAAACACAATTCTATAACTCGGAATGTTTTTTTTCATAAATGCAATAAAACATTTCTAAAGCCATTAAATACGTTATTATCAGATTAAGATATCAATTTTTAAAAATATACGAGGGTCATTTCTAAAGTTTTAGTGCAGGTTTTTAATTAAAAATGCGAATTTATCTTACGAAATAAATTTACAGGCTTTCAAAATAACCTCCATACTTCTTTGTTCAAGTAGGGCAACATTTGGATAAGATGGTTATTCTTTCACTAGTATTAAAGCCCGTCATACGACGAATCTGTAAATTCGATTTTAATTATAAAATTTCGTCTGTGATAGGACTGCGTCAATTTACTGCCAATAGTAAATAAGTCGCTGTCAATATGAAAGCGAGGCTGTCACAATAACTGCAAAATGTTTACTTACTTAGTTTTCAAACCTGCTTATCCGTTAAGGTCGCGAGGGCAGCACCTGCGATTTTCCGCCATTAGGCGCATGTCCTCAATGGTAATACACAAGCGACTCGAACCCAGATGTTCTTTGTAGTTTAGCCATCTAGTTCTAGGCCTACCCCTTTGTCTCTTATGTGAACACGGGCTTGGAAAATATCAACTGCCTTGGAAGACAGTTTGCGGCATCCGTACATGCGGCCCTACCAACGCAACTGGGCCCTCTCAATGCGGAGAAGTAGCAACTCTACACTTAAAAGAATGCCTTATTCTGATACTGAATACTGTATCTAGTAGGGAACATCTGCCACACTTTTCAGGATCTCATTTCGGCACTCTTTCAGTCATTTCCAAGACTAATGACCATAGATGAGAATGGGAACAAAGATAGATTTGAAAACAGATAACTTGGCTTTCTTTCTTAACTCAAGTTTGTTAAAACGGATCACCATCAAAGAATGATATTGCCCTTTAAATAATAATATTAAGGGAAAAAACGATTTCTGTATTGATAAAATTACCCTTTGCTAAGAGCGCTGTAGTTTGGGCCCTCTGAAGAGACAGTTCGCGTCAGACACAGCTTGCTGCACCGATCCGACAATCCAATAAATAATATTTGTTTTTGATCTTATTCGAAAACCCGGCGTACGACGGTTACCGGAAGCTGTAAGTTCGATTTTATTTAAAAAAATTTCATCAGTGACAGGACTGCGATAATTGACAGTATTGCTAATAGTAAGAAAAGTCACTGTCAATATGAGAGCGATACTAACACAATGTGTCCTGTTACAATGTGACAAAGTCACTACTGTCAATTTGGCAATTATAAACACATCTACAACTGTTAGATGTAAATTTTGCTCTTCAGTGAAAATGGCTCGTCGGGTTTGGTTTTTTTTCCCGCCTCATTGCTTAATTTCCTCGCCAAATCGTTTTGGGGGCATATTGCACGACCACTATATTTTAAAACAAAAAAAATTAATTATACACATGTAATAAATATCATAAAATGAGAAAAAAATAATGTTATTTGCTTTTGATTTTGTTCGATTTGACTTTTTTTTTCTGATTTATGAATTTTCCTTTTTATTAATTTATTCAACCGAAAATTTATGATTTTACGAAGATCATAAAATGTAAAAACTAATGTTACCTACTTGTAACTTGAATTGGTATATTTTTGAAACATTTTATTAATCATTTTCAAATTTTTATAAGAATATCTCAAGAATGGTCAATGCGAGTTTATCCTATATCTCCTAGGTTCTTGGTTCGAATCCAGGCTGTGGAAATTTCTTTCCTTTTTTCATCAATACAAAATAAGAAACGTAGACAGGTTATGAGTTTCATAATTTAGAATAGCTAAAATTACTTACTTAGGATTTAATTTGATTTATTTAATTAGTTTAGGGTGCTATTTTTAAATGTTAATAGATGTAGTTGGTAAAGTTAAAACTATGACGTCAATATATTTTTGAACCGGTAGCCTACATAAAAGATAGCTTTTTTAAATCTATAATCTATCCAACGAAAGAAAAACTGGACACGCTCAGTTTTTCTTTCTTTGGACAGAGTATAGTCTTTTTCGTCGGCTGCGATTTTTAAATTTTAACAATCAGTGTTTTTTCATTTGTTGTAAACAATGAAGGTTGTATTGTTGCTCGGCACCATGAAAAATGGGCATGGAGAAGGAGTTAGCATTTTATATACAGGGTGTTTCAAAAATACTTTTACAAACTTCGGGGACAGGTTCCTTACACCACAAAACAAGAAAAAAAGTTCATATAAACATATGTCCGAAAATCCTTCGTTTTCGAGTTATTAATGAAACTTTACAATTTAGATGATTGGAGCTCATCCACACGTAAACTCATAAAAATGCTCGAAATGTCCTCCTCTTGCTTCTAAACACGCATGCACTCGTCGAATCATGGACTGTCGCACCCTTTCAAATACTCACTGACGGTTTCGAATGTTTTCGCAGGTTTCCATGACACATCCATTAAGAGTTTCTGCATCCGGGTGATCTGCTGCATAGATCAATTATTTAAGGTGTCCCAAGAGATAATAATCCAAAGATTGAGGTCGGGGGAACGTGCGAACACAGAGACTGAAATGTGCTGGAGCTCCATCATGTATAAATTGAAGGATTACCGGACATATGTTTATATGAATTTTTTTCTTATTTTGGTGTAAGGAACCTATCCCCAAAGTTTGTAAAAGTATTTCTGTAACACCCTATATAAGACTGTTGATGCGCCTGATAATTCATCATAACCTTTCCGCCGGTGTTTTGTTCAGTTTTGGGAATAAGTTAAAGTCTAGTGGATTCTATAAGGACTGTTTGACGGGTGAGAAAGCCATTTCATTCTTCAAATCCAATATTTCAAATCTCATTGTGTTTATGGTGTGAGGAGTTTCCTTCCTTTCAGGCTTTTCCATTCCACATACTGTTTGCCAAATCCAAACCCTTAGTTCTATTTTTAGAGTATTGAAAAATAAATGAATCGAATGTATATTCACTCATCGAAGAGAATTAACCTCTTTAATGAATATTATGTATTTAGCTCATGTAATTAACGGGAAAACAACCAAGATCTGAAATGCAATCTGTTCTATCTTTCATCGTGTGGTCGTTTTCACTTGAGAAACGAAGGGAGAAACAGGAAGACGAAAATAGATTAATAACAGATCGCTTCAAATATGCATTTATTCATTTGGTTAACGTATCTCTAAGCGATCATGGTATTGAAATCGAAACGTTCGCATTTGAAAATGTAACCATTCATTCTCATCCGTGAAATATAAATTGAAGAAATAAGAACTGCTGTTTTTCCCGAATTGGAATAACGTTACTTGGCTAAATGACAAAATTTTTGTGTGTATGATGGCATTATAAGAAATTGTTGAAAGTAATGTAATCAAGGTTTTTGAATTTTTAAAATTTAGGCCGATGAAGTTGGGTTATTTTCATGTCAATTTGTTAGGATTGGCAATGTAGCAACGTGTAATTCTGTAATAAGTGCTATTAATACGTATACCAGTCTTTTATGAATTCTGCTAGATGACCTTTTAGATAGTTCTGTGATGAGTGTGATCTTATTTATTTTATAAGGAGCGGAAAGTAAAGAGAATGAAAGAAATAAACTAATAACTTTAGTTCTTTTCAGCAATACTTATTTTTAGCAAAATCTTTCAAACCTTCCAAGAAGGAGCATTAGCTGTGACGCCGAAGTAATTTTAAATTCGAGAATTTAAAGTTTAGCTATAAGTTCCTAACAACAACGGAAGTTCACTTAATTACTTCCAAATTTACGTCAATCATATTCAGTGTTGTCAATTTAGCAGGGGTGTGTCCAATTTAAAAGCCATTTTCATTATTTTCTGCATTGTTTATGAAATAGCCTGAAAAGTTGATACAGCCGAGCTAAGACCTTGATGTTTATATTATCGAAAATAGAGTTTAAGTTATCGTGCAAACGGCGGACGGCCGAACGGATAAACGTACAGACCAAGCGTGCATTCTTCTAAGTAGCTTTTAGCTAAAACTAATAAAACAACCGACGATTGTTTCGGCGACCTTAGGCCATTTACATGGTCAAAAATCACTAGAAATTATTTATTTTATTTTTATTTTTATATTTATATTCTATATTTTTATTTCAACTATACCGATTTAAGTGCGATTTATTTTTTAAACCAAAATCTCACGAGCAAAATTGCTCGTTCAGTTTTGGTAGATTTTGTAAATTTTGTAATTTATTTTTGTAAATAAAATAAAAAATAAATATTAAATAAAAATGATGTTTGTTCAATGCATATATTCATTATAAGAATTCGTCGGCTTAACTGAAGACGGTAACAATATAAAAGACATAAAGTTTTGAATATCAAGTTGATTGTGTAATAAAAAAATTTCGATTTTTCTTTTTTTTTTGCTTTGTAATTTTGTACATTATCAAATGGATACCCATGAATGAAAATTGATTTGCGAAAATTGAATTTCTAAATTTGTACGAATTTAGACGTTCCATGTGACCAAGTCCGTCCTGCAATGCTGCATTTTTATCCTTTATGTTATGGCTTCTTCATGGACGACAATGATACTGTTCATCGCGTACAGTTGGTACAGCAGTGATTTAGCGAACACGAAAATAATTTTCGTCATTTACCTTAACCTTAACCGCCCCAGAGCTCAGATTTCAACCTCATAGTGAATGTTTGAGATATGTTTGAACGACAAAGATCTTTTTTCCAATAAATCCTGGAGTGCTAAGGAAATGTCTTGTGAATATCTGGTCTTCCATAGACATAGATTCTATGCCAATCCACATACATGCTGCAATTTGGGCCAAAGAGCATCCACTAAAATATTTAAAAAGATACATGAAAAAAATGGAACTTACAAATTAATATGTAATAATTTCAGTTGGGCATAACCAAAAGACAGTTTAAAATTTGGTCTAGGCAGTCCGTTGAACGCATCCGACCTTCCACGAGTATCAGCAGAAGCTCCAAACCCTGATAGCATCATAAACAAAACCCTGAGTTGTCTTGATAAGACATGCTGTTTCATAGGAATCCCGTCAAACCCTCTGCCGACTGTCGGTATAAAATAGCATATATCGTAATTCCTCTGACCACATAACCTTCTTCCAATCTTCACATGTCTATTCACGATGTTCCAAACACTACTGTAGACGAACTTTCCTGTTCTTTGCAGAAATCAGAGGTTTCGTATCGGCATGCGACTGCCAATTTGGATCCGCTTCAATTCCTGGCGCATGGTTATGCCAGACATGAGTCGGGAATAAAATCATTTGTCAATTTCTCTTTCTCGTGCAAGCCATTTTAAACGACGGCGGTCTCGATCAGGATTGATTGTCTTTGAGCCAGTTATCTCTTTTAGGCAGGGACTGCGGATCATTTTTCCACAATTGAAGACTCTGGAAGCCACATTTTTTGAGAACCCATTCAGATGCTTCGTTGTTTAAATCAAAGTTCTTGTATTGTTTGTTGCTTACAAATACTCAAATGTACAAATTAAGTTCTTTACAGTCAATCCAGAAGGTGTTCAATGTGACGTCCACTTGCACCATAACATAATTCTGCAAGGCATTTCAATGATGCCATTACATTTACAACAATGCCATTAAATGTGACTGGTGCTATTGCCATTGTTGCATAAATTACAGTGAGGTTTTTGAGTGATCCGTTCATCGGATTTTGAAAATTATTTTTGTTTTGTTGCTTATTTGATATCGAACAAGTTGTGTTATCCTTGATGGATTGTTATCTTTGATGGGATTTTTTTTATTATTATTCATAATTAAATTTCTCTTAATCTTGATAATAATTATACCCAATTGTTTGAATTAAACCTTTCATTATTTCTAATTCATCCTCCCTTTTAATCGTCATTTAAACGGTGATTTAGAGCACACTTAACTGTGTTTTGGGAAATCGGAGAAAGCGTGGATGGTATTAGAAGTAATTGCTGGTTTCTAAGTATTAATTATGTAGTTTGGTTGGAGAGCGAGATCGAGATCAAATTCGATAATAGGAACATCTAAATTCCTACAGAAATGGTGATGGGATTCAACTCTCGCGAGCCACATTCTTATTTCTGGACAGCTATTTGACACTATACAAAACACCATGGAAATCTTAAAAATTCAGAAGACCATAACGTAATCATCAAATGAAATTTTTAGAAATTTACAAAGCAAAGAAGAAAAATGGATTTTTTCAAAATTTCATACGGCGACTTACTTTTAAAATCTTTACCTTAATGTTTTATATTGTTACCATCGTTTATTACCGAGTCGTTATACCAAATCAATTGTACAAACATTATTTCGTGCTATCTTTGCTTTTAAAATAGCATGAGATCGCCGAAACGGTAGTTGGTCGTTTTATTAAAAATAATTTTGATATAATAACCTCCAGTTATTTATTTACTTGTTCTTGTGCGATACAGGAACCATATTCAAAATTGAGGAGAAAAATGTTGAGTAATAACTGCCTCGCGAGAGAGGAACTCTCGATGAGTATTTTGGTGCCTCCTTAAATGTTGGACCCGAGGCGAATGCTTGACTCGCCTGATATTCGTCATGGAAGTTTTCAAAATTTAAAACGAAATCTGCAACTTTTAATTATTTCATTAATTTTACGAGATAAACATATCAGATCCATTAGTCATGATCATATATGACCTTTTCTGTGCGAAGGTCTTTCGCACGGGCTCGGCTGGTATATCATAAAACAATTAATTATCGGTGAATGATCAGTGGCAAGCAACAATACAGCTTCACGTATTGTGTTTAAGGCCTGTCTCAAAAATAAAGCGACGAGACAATGTTATTTGAATAAAGATAGCATAGAGTCACTGCAATCGATTGTCAATTTTTTAATGAAATCCCTACATTTCTAGGAATGTTGATTAAGCGCACAAATAATTAATTAAAAATTTAGAATAAATGGCCAGTTCCATAAAAATAGAGATTCCTCCCGACTACTGAAATGAAATCAGCAGAAAAGTAATTGCTTATAATCAATTAAATGAGAGCTAGGGCCAGTTCATTATCTACTTTCTCAAGTGAGTCTTCTCAATGAGTCTTTAGCAGTAATGGACTTACATTATTGAGATGAGGAACACTTGAGTTACAACAATGTCACTTAAATTGCGCCAAATCACAAACTGCGACAAAAAATGGCTAGATGACTATCATATCCATGTAATGCAATGGCCAGCAAGAAGGCCCGACCTGAACCCCAAAGAAAGCCTATAAAGTGTACCGAGATGGTCGGCAGTATTCGTCTGTCAGAGAACTACAAATTGCAGTAGAAGAGTGCTGGTATTATTTTGAGCCAGAAAAATTTACAAAATCACACTGATCAGAAATAATGGTCGTTTTTTTATATTACCTATCTTTGCTTGTAAAATCTCTATACTTTCGGGACCATTTATTGTCAGTTTATTATTAATTATGTATTTCACCAACAACCTATAATTCTTAAAAAGACATCTCAAAATGTGATCACACAGGTATCTTACTCACTTTTATTTATTTATTTATTTATTTATTTATTTATTTATTTATTGACGGGAATACCTATTTACAAAAGAAATAGTAAATATAATCATAAATATAAAACAAAAATAAAGAAAGATGAAAAGATATAAATAATATAGTAAAATGATATAATATCAAACACTCACAACAATGTCAACATATCATTGCTATAATGACACGGATTGGCAAAAATTTAAAGATGAACTAAATAACATCGACTGGTCTATATTTGATTATTCATATAGCCCCAATATCAAGTTAGACATACTTACAACAGAAATATTGCAAGCAGCCTATAATTCTAATTTCAAATTACTTCAATCATCTAAAATGAGATATTACAAAAGATGGTGGAATACTTTCACTCCACAAATTCTGGAATACCAAAGTTTCCACTTACAAAACTTGCTATGTCAAAAAAAATCATCTAAAATTACAAGCTTATAAAAACGCAAACTCTGCTTTTAAAAAAGTAATTCGTATACCATAAAAAATATTGTCCTATCAAACTCATCCAATAGAATACTATGGAAAAAAATACGCGCAAATTGTCACTCTAACCCCCACAAACTATTCCAAGACCAGCGCAAACCTAATCTAGATTGGTTAAAACCCAGCAAAAATTGATGAACCTGTTATTACACGGTTGGTTAAAACCTCTGTTATACACGGCCATCTGAACTAAACTCCCTTCTTTAAAAGAATTATACTCAATTCACAGCAAATTCAAATTAACTTTAAATTTAAATATGGGTAGTCTCTTTTAATGGGGAAAATTGTAAAATTAAAATTTAATAAAAACAAAAATAAAGTTACCAATCTTGAAAAACGATGGAAGAAACTTGTGAGACTTCGTTTTTCAAGATTGGTGACTTTATTTTTGTTTTTATTAAATTTTAATTTTACGATTTTTCCCATTAAAAGGAGACTACCCATATTTAAATTTAAAATTAATCATTTAAACTCCTTAGATCAATAATATTCAAATTAACTGATGTAACTAATACACATCTGAATCCAGCAGGAATACTCAAAAATCTAGACACAAATCAAATAGAAGATAATGAAGTAACTGAAGAAAATCTTCAAACATATCACAATAACAAATAAAAAGGGAAGGAAAAATTCCACAACCTGGACTCGAACCAGGGACGATGCCTATTGCTGGCACTGCTCTTACCAATTGAGCTACCGCGGACATGAACCGCCAAGCTGTTACAATATATCCAAATGAACTTCCATGAAGCCACAATTTTGAGAGGGTTCGGGAAACACCTGATGAGTTAATCTGCAATTGCTTGGCAATTGCTTTGCCTTAGCATCCTAATTCTTAAAGCTTTCACTTGGGTGTGAAAACGATAATGGAATCATTGAAAGAGGGGCGGGTTGTTCGTTATGCAGGAGGGTATTGCAGGTTCGAAGACGGTCTTGTGGTAGTTGAAAATAGTGACGTAACTAGTAAAAGTAAGTGGCGGATTTGCATGTATGTTATTATAAAAAAAAAACAAACAAACAAAAAAAGACAGGATTATACTCCCCACAAAACAGAAATTGTTAAACTTTTGTCTCAGGGTTTTCATGTTGCTAAACTTTTGTCTCAGGATGACAAGGAGATATAATTTTTTGCAGAAAAACTATCATTTCAAAATCTGCCGCTAAAATGCATTGAGAAGTAACAATGTTATTCTTCATCTGTATAATGTTTATAAAATAATTATTTTTGTTTTTTTCTGTACAAGTTGAAGATCAAAATTAATTTCATTGCTAAACTTTTTTCTTGGAGTTGTATCTACCAACATGAATTCCACCTAAGCATACGAAGTTATGTGCATGACAATATCCTGTTTTAAAATCTTTGATCCCAAAGACTTAAACATTATTAACAAGCAAATTGAACAAGACACAAAGTTGCTAGTAGCATTGTACAAACAGCGAAGAATGAAACTTAATCAAGAAATTCATATCAAAAAATGCATTTAGACCCTCATCAATAAATATATTAGGTTTCATTTTTGACTCACGCTTATAATGATTCAATTGTCAAAGTAATACCATAATCATTAATCTCCACCGTAAAGGACATTTATTCAAACGTCTCTATTTTTCCCATAGCATCTGAAATCTGATATGTAATACAGACCCATGTAATATCAACTTTGTACTGCAATATTATATCTTGAGCAAGCACTACAAAAACCTACTTTAAATCGCATCAGAGTTATTTATAATCAAATCATACGAATAGGACTCAGATTAAGTAAAACTACTTCAATTATCCGCATTGGACTCATCACAGTACTATCTAATCCTCTATATCTAAAAGGTCATCCAGCAGAATTTATAAAAGACTGGTTTATTAATAGCACTGATTACCAAGTTACGCCTTGCTACAACTTTGAAATCCTTATCCAAATATCTTTCCAGCCTTCTTCCTTATAATGCTATCTATTTATGGAACGAATACCATCACCAATACGACAACAGTTAGACTCTAAGATTCAACACAAATATTCCACTACTAATCGAGCCACCCTACTATCAACAATTACGGAACATTTTATAACTGAGCAAAGATTAAACCCATCTGAAGAATTACATCTAAATCCTGAACTCTTCATAAATATACATGTAAATCCTTAACTATAGAATTATTGTAACTGAAATATTCTCAACTATTTACCATATTTCCTCTTTAATTTACTTTCTTAATATTATTTTGCAACCAAATAATAAATAAATAGATAAAATAAATAAATAAATAAATAAATAAATAAATAAATAAATAAATAAATAAATTCTAGGGATCGTTTCACTCTGCTATAATGAAATTGACAATCGATTGACATTGACTCTATGCTACCATTTTTCACATAACAGTGCTGTCTCTATATTTTTTGGGACAAACATTATTGCAAGTCAGTTAATAAATTATTACATCAAAAATCCTAGATATATTATAAAAATCAGAGCAACACTCTCGTGAGTGATGACTATCATTCTCCTGCGATTTAATTTATGATTTCTTAATTTCTATGCAAAAGCACACTAAAGACAAGTAAGTAATTTATTCTGAGGTAAAATTATCGTCATTAATCACATTAAATAAATGCATTAGCTTAATAAATATATTAAGTTATTTTGTTATTTAGTTTAACCTTAAAGCTTAGTTACAGAAAAACTATTCTAATTGGTTGGGTTTTTTTTAATTAACTTAATGTGTATTGCGGCAAAAGTTCTTAGAATTTGAAATTTGCTTACCTGTAAATTCTAGTGGGAGAGCTAAAAATAAGTTGTAAAATGAAGTTTTGTTTCACTTCCTACAGGTAGCGTTGAAGGAAGAATGCTCCAGATTACGTCTTTCATAACGACCGATCCTCATTAAGAGCGCCATTGTGAGTGGAAGGGCGTACCTTGGTTGGACGTCTCTGGGCGATGCTCAATTGATCTAAGTAGCCGAGCAGCCCCAAACTTTGGTCTCCTTGCAACAGTCGTTAGATTTAATCCACGTGCTCGGAGACAATGGATTCTATTCCTATCGAGGACTATAAATAACCGGAAACGTACCCGACTACTGACGTCGAGGATTAAAGGGTCGTCATCATCGTCGTCATCGGTTGCGACTTTTGCAGGACAGTCAGGAGAAGGATTATTTGCCAAGTCTCCCGTCCGTGCCTTCGACTTAAGAGGCCAACGGCACAGTCAAAGCTGAGACGTCGTCTCTCGACGACGACGACGATTGAGGCCCCAGATCGATGAGTCTCGATCCGGCAGCGTTGGCCGTATCTCGGGCGTGGGTGTTACGCAGTCGCTTCCTCTCGGGTAAAAGGAGCCTCTCTGACCCGTGCGAAGAAGGAGCGGCCACTGCGTCGACTGATACTATAAGACCGAGCGGGGCCGACGAGAGCGTTGGTCCTGCCAGCGACCAGTCCTCCTCGTCGTCCACTACCCCAGAAGACCCATTCATTGCGTCCGCTCTCCCGCAAATGTCGTCGTCATGGCAACGGGATGTCCCGATGCAACGCATGAGAAGCGGCGGCAGCTGCAGTACGGCGAGAAGCAGCGTCGTCAGCACAGCCACCGAGATGAGTACGATCGAGCCGGCGAACGATGGCCTAATCTGTTCGTCACCCCCCGCAACGACGCCGCCACAAATTTCTCCGCCGGCTCCCTGCGACTCAACGGATTATGTCCCGACGATCAGCGAATACAAGGCGGCCAGGAAACAGCTGTGCAGGAGCGAGAGCGTGTGCGCCCCGAGCGGCTGTCTCTCCGGGATCTACGGTTCCCTGGATCGACGCGCCCGCATGAAACTCATGCACCAGCAAATGTCTATGGACGAGTCGCAGACCACCTCGTATCGGAGCACGAGTGGAAGCACGAGCAGCGCGAGCGGGACGAGCGGCGTGGAGAGCGGGAGATTGCCCAAAAGCGCTATCGAACGCCGCCGGAAGTACCTGTTGCGTAAGCAGACTTACTCGGCTCCCGACTCTCTCGAGGGTTCGACTCACTTCACCGATCGTTTGGCGGTCACGTACTACCTGGATAGTGTGTACACGACGTCCAGTCAGAGTGGGCGGCACTCGTGGCAGGGCAGCGAAGAGAACAACTCATCCAACTTACTCAGTGTGTCACCCGATCCATCAGGTAAGAAAAACTCTCTTCCCTGGTGTCACCTCACCTCGCTTCGTTCCTTAATTGTTTCCCCCCGCTTCTGTCTCTGCCGATCACCTTTTGTCTTAATTAAGTCGGGAGAGAGGGAGGCAACGATTCCCGTCTACAATAGCAGCTCCTGAAACACGAGCACTTGGGCGATTCTCACCGAGCAATCTAATTATTTTTCATCAAGTTTGAAGGAAATGTCTTACGCATTGGAGACACGCGATACGGGCAGATTAGGCTTTTTCTTTCAGTTTTAGACTGGGAATTGTCACTCCCTGCCTTCCTCTCATTCTCTTTATTTCTTCATCCGAATTTTCTCAATTAAAAATTTAAATTTCTCGGGCGGAAAGTTCTAATTAAAGTAGAAATTACATACTACTAATTTATTTCATAATATTATCTGTTTGATATGTAATATTAAAATTGTTTAATTAGTTATTCGCAAAACGACGATAAAAAAATTCTCTTATATCAGTAGTAAAAACTTTTTCTAAATATTAACTATTTTCTTAGCATAAAAAAAAGAAGAAAAAAATGCCCAATAGGCTGATTTAATTTAATGCATTCATTATTTGCTTTATTGTATCTTTAGTATTCTCACTTTCATTATTCCATTCACGGCACAAAATCAGTTTCGAATTGTGCGATTTTCTTTCAGAGATCATTAAGCTCTTTCAGCTTTATCATCCCAGTCGTCATTATTATTCACTTTACATAGATAACGTTTAATGTCGATTTTCCTCCCCACCCTCCCATAATTTTTTTCCCTCAACACATGTCCTTACTTACATAGTAATCTCATAATGGAATTCGTTTTTAAAATCAGAATTCTAATAGTAATCTTACGATTTTAAAACTGCATGGGATCACTGCTTTTCGAACGTGGATGTTCTGAGGTTAAATGCCCTTTAACTGGATTAAAAGTCAATATCATCATGGCTTGTCTCGATGAAAATAACCCTTTAGCATTTGCTAGTCGATTTAGCATTTGTTTTGATAGCAGTTTATTCGATTTAGGAAATGACACTTCTAATAATGAAACATATTGTTAAATTCAGTATAAAAAAAAACTTGAATTGGCAAAAACATCTTAACATACAAAATTACATGGGATAAACCCTTTAAATCTTACAAGCCTTTTTAAATATTAATGTCAACATATTCTTAAAACATTGCTAAAATTTAAAAGTATCCTATAAAATCAACGACAGAACCCACAACTCCTGTCAATGAGTTCTGGCGTTGAAAAATTCCCTAAGAAATTGGCGTTGAAGACGTTCTTCACAAATCACACCTCTGAGTGCATAAAAGAAAGGTTAGTGGTAATCCAAACACAGATACTCGCACAAATTTTTGTAGATTGAAAATCTATAGTTATAATTTCTACACAGGAGTCAAAGCACAGACACCGGATATTAATTGTTCGACCTTATCGCTATGGCTTGAATGAAACGTAATGAATAATACAAGTGTAAAAATAAGAGCAACCTGATGAAATTCACTACATCAGCGAATCCTCACTCAGGCCATAGGACGGTTTAGTTAGATACCCTCTTAATCGGGTATAAAGTAATGATTCAATGTTAAGAAGTTTTATATTTTCCTAATCGTTATTATGAGAAAAAGTAAGACAATTCTTTATTTGTATGATTTTCCAAATTTGTAATTACCCGTTTCACCCGTATAACTATTTTTAGCCTCAAATATTTAGACTTAATCTTGTATATAATATCATTTTTTATTTCAAAGAATTTTTTATTTACTTCGTCTTTTGTCAAGGAATTTTCGGCGACGCCATTATTATTTTTTATGGATGGAAAGAAGTTTATTTTTTTTAATGTATTAGTTATCTGCGAAACTAATTTGATATCTTTATTTTTAAATATTTTTTTTAAATCTTATAAAATGAAAAGTTTCGTCGTCATGATTAAATTTAAGTTTTTCTTATTTCTTGTTTTTTATTTGTTTGTTTGTTGTTTTTAATTCCTAATTTTTAATCTATGCATTGTTTGTAAAAGACCTTATTGTTTATCAATTCCAATAAATTATATAAGCATGATGTCAGTTAATTTTTTGACGTCTAGATGCAGCTGAAAATTTTGTCCTGTGTTGTAAAATCTTGCATATTTTATTCAAATATTATGTTCTCGCTTCCTTAGATATTTTTTCTCGATTTAAAGTTGAAAATAAAATTTTTTTTTTTTATATAAAATACCAACTTCAAAGTTCCTTATAAGATGAAGTTCCTTATAGCTTACAGAACAGAAATGAAAGAAAACCCGTGTTTAGAAAAATTTGTTCTGTAAAAAAACGCAATGCAAACGAAGAACGGAGACTCTCTCTTTATCTGTTTTGGAGAGAGTCTCCTTTTTTTCTGTTTCGTTTCATAAACAAAGCGTTGCCATCGTTTGCTTTATAAATATTTAGAATGTTTTTTTAATGTTACGTTTCTTTATTTTGTTCAACTTTATTCTTAATTGAATTTAACGAAAACGTTAAATTAATTATAGAGCGTGTTTCAAAAAATATATACACATACCATGTATTCGCGAGATGTTTGGGGACGACGAGGACTTTTGTTTCCACTACCGTTCTGATATTTGAGCCTTTCTTTATTAAAATCTGCCGATCAAGTGGATTGAGCGGAGATACAGGGAGCATTGAATAACAGCTTCATTCAACAGATTTAATGCCAATGGATTTTTTTTTCTTATGGGTATACCTAAAGGATAACTGTGCATTGCATGAAACTGACAACAATCGATGAGTTAAAAGCAGCTATTGAAAGAGATTGCGCTCAAATCCCAAATGCACCGATTTATGATGTTTGCAACTCTGCGTTATCGTCGGTCTCTGGGCCAGAATGGCTATTTGTGTGGACGCTTGCGGTAAATCACAATAATTATACCCCTACCCCCTTTATTTTGAATTTTAAATGTTGGTTAACATTACCTGCGTTGAGTTAAGAAGCATTCAAAGTGTGTATGCATTCTTTTGAGATTCCATGTAATACTTATAACAACATCATGATAATAATATTTATTTCAACATTTGCAAATATGAAATACGTTATGCATTTATATGATCTAAATTTTCTAATTTAACAGTAGTATTACACACATTTTTGCGTCTTATTTGTTCTAATTTCATACTTTTTTAACCCCCTAAGTGATGTTAATAAAGAGCTTTTTTGAAATAGCTTTGGGAAAAAAATAGTGTCAAAATAAGTTTAGAAATAGTAGGAAATAAAAATTTTCACAATAATAAAAATGAAATAATGAATATATAAACCGAATTTCTAAGTCCGTGTAATTTCACAATTGCTGTTTACAGAATTATATTAGAATTTAAGATCGATTTTTCACTTATAATATGTCTCTGTTTATGACGAAACTGTCGAAACGCTTCCGTCATAATAAATAAGATATTGTATTGCGTTATCTAAGCCTCTTCATTCCAATTCTGTAATTTCACAATGCTCTCTGGATTTAGTTATTTCAAAAAAAAAAAAATAAATAATAAAAATCAAACAAAAAAAAACCAACAAAATTTCAAGTTTAATGTTCTTGATGTTAAAAGTTATGATGTACTATTTAAATCAAGCTTAACCTCTGTTATAAATAGAATGATTACAACGATGACAATTATCAGTTTTACAGCAACAGCAAACATGTAATGTAGAATATCCTCTCACTAAGGCAATGACTCAGCGGCTACGATAATGATAATATCAAATTGGTTCGTGAAAACTGAGAATTCAGTTTTATTAAAGATTCCTAGAATTTCATGTCGATAAAAACGGTACATATTAATTAAGGTAACGATGGAAACTGTTTTTCCTAGTCACTTGTAAAACATGAGGAGGGAGGATGTTGGTAGCAATCTCTCTGGTCCATTCGCTTAATGAAGTGGGCATTTGACGGGTCACTGTTAGTGGACAGAAGATCACATTAGCGGTCCTTCCTTACGGGTGGAAAGATGGAAGGCCCTCATCTTTTCTCTCCCCGCCTCCGTTCCCCGCCCTTCTCTGATGGTTTTTATGATGTTGGAATGAAATTATCGCAAACAGCACGGGAAGCCACGCCAATAAAACTTTGCTCGAAATGACTCGGAAAAACGAATAAACACTTTGTTTCATTAGGAGCTACCGTGCTGGTTATTGCACAAGATAATGGAGTTTCGCGGGTGGAAAATAATTATAATTAATTCATTTTATTTGTTATTAAAAATTCATATCTATAAATTCAAAAGAATTTAATAAATTATTTTTCAATTAGAAAAGTATATTTAGCTGACTGAAATTACATTTGTAATATGATGGAACTACACTTGGAATGAAATTGGTTTTAAAAGAAACTGAAGTGAAGAGAAAGAAAGCTATTCTGTTCAAAGTGAAAATTTATTCTTTCCTTATTTTTGTTTAGTTATATTATGTCGAAAACCATTTTATACAATAATCGATATCTCAGATGAAAATTAATTTAAACTTGCTAGGCTTTCAAAGCATCTGAGCATATAAAACTGATTCAAGATTAATTTCATGCACAAGTAGGAATAATTTTCTTGAACATCAAATTTTTTTCAAGTATTTTTTCGTACTGAAATTTCCACTCTCTAACAAGGAAATATATATTTTTTTATATTTTTTATTCACATAATTTTATTCCACCATAACCTGTTCAGTCCGTAACTCTTAGAAACTTCGATATTTAAAACATGACTGTGATGAAAATGGTATAATTCATTAATTGCTATTCCAATTTCGATTCTAGTTAATATTAATATCTGAAATAAAAAAAAAATTAGAATTTTTATTAGTTTATAAAAGTCCTATGTTTCTTATTCTTAGTTAATTGTCCTGATCATTTATTTACCTTTTGATTGAGCAATAATTTCTGTATACTAAATTTTACATTCAAATTTTGTAATGATTGCTTGGTGCAGAATGTGCCATAAATATATGAAAATAATTCGACCTTGGTTAATCGGAGCTTGAAGATAAACTCTAGCTGCCATGTAAATAATTCATATGATGGAGCTGTCCCATGATTACGAACGGACGTAGCCGACATCAGTTTTCCCGTCTCCCTCTCCGGATGGCCAGTTGTATTCACTGGTGAGTGAAATTCAAATCAAGGCATCCATGTGATTCACAGTGACACGATATTGTCCATCAAATTTTTGTTAAGTCTTGATAGGGAGTTCAAAATCCTGATCGGCTTCAGTGATGTTAATTTATATAGTTCAGTGGGCCGTAAACTCATAAAACTAAACCCCCACGAGTAATCATTTACACATAAAAACACACTTCAGTTTTCTATTTCTTTTTTTTTGCATTTTAGCTTCAAATACACATTCTATTATTATAATAACTTGAATTTTAAATATTACATAGTGATTTAGAAAGATTAATAAATTTTTTTTTGGTCACACACAAATATACTAATTATCCTTCAGTTAAACTAAGGTATTATGAACTTCTCTCAAATAATGGACAATATATGGTAAATCTTATGAGATCTTTAATGAATGATTTGAATAATTCAAAACTATTAAAATGATTGTTTTCTTTATTATATCTAAGTCGGATTCGAAGAGCTAACTTTCAAGAGGGCTATTGACATGCTCTGTATAGTTATGGGTCAAAATTAATATTTTGGTATATTTTCTTGAGCAATGGATTTATTAATTAAGATGCAGAAATAGAATTACTTCGCAGACAGACGAAACCTTTTTCTTACTTTTATCAATTCTTTTATAAATGCCTTTTTCGCTGTGCCCAAAAAAGTCTCTAGAAAATTCTTGAACATACCATGACACTCTTAAACTTGTATGTCAGATCCCGCGACATATTTTGAGAAGTGATTAATTACAGCTTTCATCGAAATCATCACTTTAAAATCTGTGTTAGCTCGCCGCAAGTGAAAGACATAAGGATTATGTTATCTAGTCGTAGCAAAGCGTCGATGCGAACAGAATTGAATCCTAAGCAGCTTTCTCAATTTTTTTTTGTCTCGTCGATGTGCTTTACAGCTCCTTCGGGAAGTTTTTAAAACTACTAACTGCTTTAACTTGATGGCGTCGTTCGCAATGAAAACGATGTTTTGCGTGCATCTGCAGCGATTGACAAGTTTTAGGGATTTGTCTCGATCTTCTATGTCGAGAGCATTTGTTTTATTCGCCAAGTTGTTGCTGAGCCTGAGACAATGGTTCATATGGGGATAATACAAAATTAAATTGTTATGGTATTGAAATATTCAGGTATAACATCGAAATCTAGAACGTTTTCAAGGCTTCATTGTGGCCACCACACACAATCAATATTAAGCCCTACGAGTTCTTCTTATGAGGATATCTGAAAGAGAAAGTGTATCACAATAAACTAGAAAATTCAAGGCAACTGAGAACGGTGACCTAGTAGTTTCTTACTTCCCAGAGATTGGCAGAAGAATTGTATTTGTCACAGATTGAAGGATTCGTCTCGAACTTATACGTCAACAAGGTGGCTATATAATACCATCCTGCATACCATCTAACAATACACCAGTTGCTATGGAATTCATATACATCAGTCATTCCACGTCAAATCGAACAAAATCGGATGATAATTGACCTTAGGGTCTCCGATTTTTCTCAAAGTTTATTACTGTATTCTAGTGGATAAAATATAAGGCATGCATAGTTTCGTTTGCCAGATAAAAATATATTTTAGTTTTAATTAATTATCAAAGTTATCAAAATTTCGCGCATCTCATCACATAAAATGAAGCATATCTCTGGTTATATTCGTCATAGGGAATAGTCGTATATGTCAAATTGAAGCTAAAACGAGTCACTTTTTTATTTAAATTACTTTATGGGCTTCAAAATAAAATATGAGGAGAAAATGCATTTTAATTTTATGAAATCATATTCTAACCTGAAAACGATGCTCTAAAATTATTAAAAAAATGGAGTTTAATTCTCTCAAATCCATTGCATGGCACTACGAAATTGCAAGATGGAATTCCAAATAGATCAATCAGTATTAAATTATTTATGAAGTCAGGTGCGCTGCTTTGATATGTGAGCAGGAGGCGGAATACAACAATGGCGACGTCCTTGAAGCGACGATCACGTCATGAGAAGTTAACCGAGGCCAGCGAGAGACAGGCCAGGGCACTCAAAAATCACATGATCATCGGGGTCCGGGTAACAATCCATCCTTCATTGTTTCCAACAAACGAAAAAAATACTTATTGTTAAAATCCAAGATGGAGACAATGAAGGATGAATTGTTGGCCGGACCCCGATGATCATGTGACTTTTGAGTGCCCTGGCCTGTCTCTTGTTGGCCTCGAGTTAACACTTTTAATTAAATTACATCATTTCACATTTATTTTCTGTCTTCTAAAAGGAATTCCACTTTGAAATTTGGATGGCCATTAGAACAAATATCAAAAAATTTGCTAGTATTTTTTACAGATTTTAATATGCCGTTTTAACTTAATATTTTCAAAAATAATGTTAAAATCCAGTTAAATAAAGTTTTCTTTAATTTCAATTATATATGAAAATGAGTTTAAAATGAGCTATGAATGAAACCTGTACGACCTACAGTTTCAGAGAAACATGTGTTTATAAAACACTTTACCCGGCTAATTTCTTCAAATTTGATTGCAAATATTTTTGTAAGAAATTATGTTAGATGAAAATTAACACTATGGGGTTATTTACTTTGATGTAGGGAATGTATAAATAAGTTTAAATCTTTTCTAAAAGAGTAGTGTTTTAGGTGTTTCATTTCCACGTAGAATGACTCAGATATTTTTAAGTAATTAGTAATTTATATACTTGTATATTATAAAGAGTGCACCACTCTTATGTTATTTGACAACCATTTTGTTAAGACCTTTAAATTTTGTTATGGAAAAATTAGTGGATATTGCTATTAAAGGAGTAGTAAGTAAAATAAATCAATTGATATGCTATCAACAATTCAAATTTCTGCTGCAATCTTGGTGTTTATGAGTTGTAATAATTTAATATCAGGTCTAAATCAAGAAATTTGAAAATATTTAGAAACAGATTTTTGTTTATAATTTGAAACTTTATAGTCAACGTAAATCACTCTGCGCTAATTAGTTATCTAAATGAAGAAATCTCCTGTTTATCGAGTTATCTGTTACTGAAGGAAGCAGTGATATCGGACGTTTTGCTTTAAGGAAAGTCATTCACTATAATTTATCTCTAATCTTAATTACTCTGAAAGGATTTTTAAGGTATAATATTAAATTTCAGAAGAAGTACCTAGCATCTTTCCTTAGTTCTTTATTCCTCATTTGAAAAGTAAATTTATCACGTTTTTAGAAATTATTTTTTAGATAATTTTATGATTGCCACCAAATTAAAAATTATCTACAGATAGTGCCAAAAATATAATTACATACACATAATGGTCCTCACCTCATTTAATCTTGGGAGAAGTTTTGTACCGCAGCATAAACTCCATTCGTATATTGGCATTGTTATACATTTCTTTAATAATCACCAGAAAAAGCTTATACTAACAATGTCAATGTAGTTAACAGTCACACAGATCCAGAGGCTAGCGAGGATAAGGCCAATTTTAATAGCCCCGGTCATAAGCGCTAATTTTACATAGACGCAAAAATTGAGTTTTTAAATGGCAAAATATATTAACACGCACCATTTTATTTCCTGCCATAGGTGCCAAAATTCCTCACAGCATCTCTATCAATGCGGCCACAAGTTGACACAGTGATTTCAACATTGGTATGGCAGCATAGAGATATCAGCCAGGCAAGAGTCACCAGAGATCTGGGGCATAGCCGTGTTCTCAGTACGCGGATACGAATCCTGCCGTGGAGATGATTGTTTCTGTTTATCGCGAACATGTTTAAAGATAATGGTCGTGAGAAAAGGTGCAAAAGATCCTGAAGTCGACGTGCCTATAAACTTAGCAAACCACCCAATTAACTACTTAACATGTATTTGTTGATATTGCCTCAAGAAGTCTTCTGGAAGATGACGCTATTGCATATTGTATTACACTCACTCCCTCTAGAAAAGTGCTTGGCGAAAGCGATGCGTTCAAATTCATTGCTGAAGCAAAGATTTGAATGACATATCAGGTTGTTGCAAAAGTTTTTTCCGGATTTTTATTTCAACACAAAAACGATTGAACTTGAATGACAGATTCAGCTCATGCAGATGCCGGGCAATGGTTGAAAAGCGAACCTTGAACTGTTCTGCGAGTTCCCTCGTTGTTACATTGTGATCTTCATCAATTGCTTGGCGTAGATCACCATCTGAAATCATGATTGGCCGACCAGAGAGGTGCATCTTGAAGAGTGCTATCTCCGCGTCTGAACCGGCGACACCATTCTTCTATTGTACGTAAACTAACAGTGCCATCACCTAAACGTTGGCAAATGGTTCGGTGATATGGCGCAGCACTAATCTTTCCAGAATACTCGTAGAAGATTATTGCTCGAATATGCTCGCGTGAAAGGTTCATTTCAGACCGTTGATGGCACTCACAGATGTATAGTCAGAAAGTTGATTCTTGGATGTAATATAGCAAAGATATTCAGGAATCGAATGCAATAATTTGTTTGAAAAAATATGAACACCCCCTTCGGAAAATGAGCCCTTCGTGGGCACGGGTTCTAGAGCCGGAAGAAACTTTTGCAACAACCTGATATATTCAAAGTTTATCTGGTATGTAATGATCTGCTCCCTGATTTGAAGTGTCTGACTTTTCCTCTAATATGGAACGAAACTAAATATTGACGAAATTGGATTTCAGTCATTTTGAAGGTGAAACCTTATAAGGACATACTAAAGGAGTTTCTCAGTGAAAAACCGTTGTGGTGTCGACTTTTAATGTATTATGTAAGGATTTTTATCGGCTCTCATTTTCTTTTAAAACCCAGTAACCCTCTTTGCAATTTTCAGTGAACATCGAGGAAGAACTGAATTGCCTGTCATCTAGCCTATTCGTTATTTGTGCATCTCGCATGCATATACGGAAGATAGTTTTCCCCAGTAATAGAATCTTTCACATAGAATATTTTTGATCTCCTCGAACGTTTTTGGAATGAATTAATGTAACTCATTAGTGTAACATTTGGTCTAGTTTCCTATTTAAGCATTTATTAGCTAAGAAGTGCTTAATAAGCACTCTAAATTACTGTTTTTCTTTCCGTATTACTAGTTAAAAATTTTTCTTAATAGTATTCGTATTTTATGGCTAATTAATTATTATTCGTATTAAATATTACAAAATTGCTCAAAGTAAAGAAAATTATTTAATGGCTTGATTTTCTAATATTTTTATAGAAGAATTCTACTGCAGTGTCTGTTAAAGCATCTTCAAATATTTTAGGATTCTCATTATGAATGACTCATTCAATCTACTGTTGCAACCTAATTGCAGTTACGCCCTGAAGCTTAATCTACCAAAATCCGCGTTTGCCAAGTTACATTATTATTATTGAATTTTTCCATTTACATATGAATAGAGCCCTGAGGATTCGCTAGATTAAACCTCCGTAATATTTTAATACTTGGCTCAGGCAATGACTGGCGATTTTATTTTACCAATATATTCTAAAAATTCATTATTGTTGAGTTTGCAAATTTAAATAATTAAAGTATCCTGATATAATCTTTGATTAAGCAGATAATTTCTATTATGTTTCGGAGAATCTTGTAAAATGAGTGTTATTCAGTTTATTTAAAGATATAAATAGATGTCTTCGTAATTTGCTGATTTTGTGTCCCGAAATGGACTTGATGACAGCAGTTCTGTAATATGTAATAATGAGACAAAACATTTAATAGATTCTGAAAATCATACTTTTATTTACATACGAGATACGGAACGCCGGATACGTATTTCGAAGGTAGGGTAGATGTACCAGTAATTAATAATTTAAGACATTACCGCGAAACGAAATTGTGTACATAAATCAAATCGCATTTTGAAACTTTTCTAGTTATATCATTAAATTGTATACAGGGTGATTCTGAAAAAGTGTGTATAACTGTAAGCAATGACAGAGGTGACCAGAATGAACATTTTCTTTCAATACAATTTGGGTCCGAATTTGAACGCTAACTGAGATATGAACAGAAATAAAAATGCCGCCACTAAGATCAA
>JAHWFO010092776.1:716665-748210 GCA_023313115.1 Rhysida immarginata
AGAATAAAATGCATTAATGCCAAACATGGGTCATTTACTTTTTTAATAAATCATTTTACTTTAAATTTTAAATATCCTTATTTTGTTCTTAAATTTATTTTTGTAAGACGTCACAAAATCCATCTGTTTGCATGATGTCACAAAATCAGTGCCACGGCTTGATTATATCGCGTCGGCTTCGATAGAGGAAAAAGTCACCTGACCAACAATCCAGCCTTCATTGTTTTCAACAAATGAAAAAATACTGATTGTTAAAATCCAAGATGGAAACAATGAAAATTACATTGTTTTTCGATCTACATTGTTATTCGGATTACATTGTTATTCTGCGTTTGACCAACACCACCTCTACCAACGCCTCCTAAAGATAAGGCCTGAGCCAACGCCACCTAAAAAACAAAGCCTTCTCACTGCCTGTGGACTGCGTCATCAAACCAGGGCTGACAATCCAACTTTCATTGTATACAACAAACGAAAAAACGCTGATTACAACAAGTGCTTTTTTCGTTTGTTGTAAATAATGAAAGTTGGATTGTCAGCCCTGGTGTGATGACGAAGTGACCAGGCTTTGTTTTTTAGGTGGCGTTGCCTGAGCGCGAAAACGTCAGACATTGTTACATCATCATCCGAAGATACGTTTAATCGCAGAGACAAATGAAAGAAAGAGACTGGCAGTGCCCTATTCATTTCGCTGAGTGCTACTGGTGCCAGCGGAAGTGCAGCATTCGCCATGTTACGATTGGCAAAAACCTAAGGCGGCATATATTCTCAATGTAATTTTAGCTGTTTTTGTAGATGATTTCTGGAAGTATTAGTAAGCATAACCTGTTTTCTGATTTTTTTTTTTTTAACTTTATTGCATTAACTAACGATAACGTATATTTTTAATAACTCCAAATAACTGATTCAATGCCTAACGAATTTTTAAAAGACAAATATTTTAAAATTTTAAATTAAAAGAAAAGGAAGAAATAATTCCCAGTTCAATAAAATAATCAATTTATTAATCCACATATTGTAATAAGCAATTGTTTCACATCGGCCTCGCTAGCTCAGTGGATGCGTGATCGCCTCTGATGCCCGAGGACGCGGGCCCGATTCCGGGCGAGGACGACGAGAATTTTTTCAGGGAGACTCGGAAGGGAAGTAAAGATGTTGGTCCCGTGTAGTCGTTTGCCGGCTGCACGTTAAAGAACCTTTGCGAGGCAAAATTTGCCGCCCCTTAGAAGTTGAAAAGGACGTTAATACCAAAACAACCAAACCAAACCGATTGATTCACATGCATTGCCTCGGGCGATCATCTGTTTCTTGCCAATCCCAATATAGCAGCGCGAAGGCACCACTAGAGGGGAGGTCACTGCCAGTCTCTTTCTTTCATTTGTCTCTGTTTAATCGCATTTCAGGGCTTATTATTGGTAGTAATGCGAATAAACGTATCTTCGGATGATGATGTAACAATGTATGACGTTTTCGCGCTCAGGCCTTATCTTTAGGAGGTAGGGACAATTTTGGGCTTATTATTGGTAGATATATGATCAACAAAACCCTACCGTAGGTGATGTAACAATGTAAGATTTTACCGTGAGCAGGCTTTCTCTCTAGGCGGTATTGGTTTGACTCCAACTACGTCACGGCCTCACCCAAATCCCGCTCATTATTTTCATTTTTTCACACATTAAATTTTTTTAAGTATGCCACGATGTTATTAATAGGTTAGAACTTTCGATTTAAATAAAGTTGTATATGACCGTAGAGTTGTTCTTTAAGGTTTTTATTTCGTAATTTTTATAGCACTGCGTAACTCGTTTATCTCTTAATATTATTAGTATATTAGTATCTATTGCCTAATTATAATGCTCAAGTAAAAAATGTGTTTGGTAAAAGAAGATAAATTTTGGTCGTTGTTATATGAAATATTTCATTAAATTATAAAATATTATATAGATCCCATCAAAATTTGACAGTAAACAACCCTTCTCCATCTCTTTATTTAGAAATCTTTGCCTGTATTGTTGTTTATTGTTATCATTGTTAATTGTTTATGTAATTGTTGTTAATTTGATCATCAATGCTAGCAGAGTTGTTGATTGTGACGTCATTGTGGAGAGGATTGTTTGATTTGCCACGAACACAATTTTGAATTGTAAATTACCGCTAATTAATAGTAATTATGGACACAAAAACTAACTTTGACAATTTACAGACTAAGGTCTTTCATTACTTACTTACTTTTCAAACCCGCTTATCCGTTAGGGTCGCGGGGGCAGCAGCCCTATGGAGGATCTCCAGCGATCGCGATCTTCCGCCATCAGGCGCATGTCCTCCCTGGTAATATCCAAGCGACTCGAACCCAGATTCTCCATGTAGTCTAGCCACCTGGTTCTAGGCCGACCCCTTGGTCTCTTACCCACCGGCTTGGAGAATAACAACTGCCTAGGAAGACTAGTTTGCGGCATCCGTATCACGTGGCCATACCAGCGCAACTGAGATCTCTCAATGCGGAGAAGTAGCGGCTCAACTCCTAAAGATTCCCTTATTGTGCTGCTGTACACTCTATCTAGTAGGGTAACACCTGCCACACCTCTCAGGAATCTCATTTCGGCAGCTTGTACCCGCGATCGCACTCTTTCGGTCATTACCCAAGCCTTATGACCATAGGTGAGAATGGGGACAAAGATAGATTTGAAGACGGAGAGCTTGGCTTTGTTACCCAGCTCTCGTTTCGTTACCACGGATCGCCACAGTTCACGTCTGACACAGCTTGCTGCACTGATCCGAGCATCCAATTCTTTCTCCTGCTGTCCATCACTCGTGAATGCAATCCCGAGATACTTGAAGGTCTTTCATTTAAGACCAAAATGAAGTTTACAGATGCAGTAGTTTTCTCCAAAAAACTGTCGAAAGAATCACTCTTGGAACTTAAATACAGTATATAGATTTTAGAAATTCATTACATAAAACTACACGACCTGTAGGGTAATTCTTACGCCGATAGAAGACAATCTGTGCAAGTTTTTAAAGGACAATTCGACGGTCACATACACTTTGCTTAAATGGAAAGATTAGCGCAGTAATAACATGGTGGCATATTTAAAAAATATTTTAATTCGAACCTTAAATGTGTGAATAATATTAAGGTTTTTTTTTCAAACCACACTTTCATTATGTTATATAATATCTCTTATAGTAGAGAGTTCAAACAACAATTGTTGCTCAGACTACTACGATGGTCGGGTAACTTTTCAGTGCCGTCGCCTGTCTTTTACGTCGGCTGCAGACGTGATCGTATCGCGTGTTTCAAGCCGGCGACAACGATTTGTAAAACTAATTTTGGTCTACCAATTAAGCAATGCATATAACAATCGTTTCTCCGCAAATCGGCAGCCAAGTTTCGAATTATAGAACCGTTGAAACGCGTTTCAGTGAACCGATTTGAAATATTTTTCCTTTAACATAAATTATCTTCGGTCCTGTGTATGTGCATCAAGTTTCAGCTCTCTAGCTTGTCGGGAAGTTGATTTAATATTGATTGCAAGATTTTGATCCGGACAGACAGACAAACAAACAGAGAAGCCAAGTTAAATAAAAACGTGTATAAAAGAAAATTTCGAATGCAATTTCCAATAGTGGGGTGTCCATCACTCGAAATTAATCATCATCAATACATACATATATAAAATTAAATTAATTAATTTATTATATATTGATGATGATTGCATAATTTATATATATTGATAAGCTTCCGGGCGATGCATTAATTAGATCGTGAAGCAAAGTTTTGACTCCGTTGACGTCACCAAGGTGGACGCCCCGTTATTGGAAATTGCGTTCGGAATTTTCTTTTTTTCACATATTCAGAGTTCGAATTAAATTTTTTTTTTAAATATTCCGCTATATTATTAATGCGCTATTCTTTCGATTCAAATAAAGTTGTATGTGACCGTCGAGTTGTCCTTTAAGGCTGATTATTACAATGAAATGCGACGCATTATACCTTCATTGTACCTTCATGAAAAATTTCCACGATATTGGATAGGACGTGCAAATGAAATAATTTGTGTGGAAATTTACCACGATTGTTCAATAGAAAGGCGTTTGGACTGAATTGCGAAGTATCGCTAGACCAGAGGTTCTACACCTTTTTGACACACGAAGCCCTTTTTAGAACAAGCTTCCATGGCGGAGTTCCTTATGACTACATAATTTCTATGCGGAACCCCTTAGGCAAGAAATGAAAGAAATTTTATTTTTTTATTTGTCTGGAGCGGTCACGGTGCCCCTGGGAAGTGCCCCTTAGGGCTCCGCGGAGCATAGGTTGAGGAACACTGGCTGAGAAAGTTTAATAACTCTTTAATAATTATTTGATTTTTATTTTATTTCAGATTTATAAAGAAGACTCTAAAACTTAAGCATAGAAAAGTACACTACTGAAAGTACACTCTTTCACACGTAGGGGAAATAAATCTCACATCCTTTTTTTATAATCTAATAAAATATCACGATTTTTAAACGAACAAATAAACGCGATATTAAATATTTAAAACCCCTTCGTGACTTTTGGGCCATCCTGTATAACAACAAAAGAAGGTAAGAACCACTATTCCACAAAGAATTTATAAAATAAAACTCGTATGTACATTTTAGAGTTCTCCGTCTCCATCACTTTTTGTTTCTCACTGATTAAGGAGATAGAGTGCTCCGAAATATACATAATGGGTTTTACTTTATAAATTCTTATCTTCTTTTGTTGTTATCTTAGTGTTCACAGTTTTGGCTGTCTTATATTTATATAACCATATCAAATGTATAGTTTTCATTGGTTATTCCTCATGTTTGCGTCATTTTTTTGTCGAATTTTCTATCCAGCATTTCTATCATAGTGTACCATCTGTTTCTTCTTAAAGATTTTCACCATTTTTATCATGTTTTTTTATTTGCTTGTTGTCAAGCCTTAATTCTATAAGAGGAAACATCGTGTTATTTGTTCTCGTCCTTTTGTGTCTCGTTTAATTATACTGTTTAAATGGCAACTTTTTTTTTTCTTGTGAATGTTAAAGAGCAAATCCCTCCCCCTGCTTTTTCACTAACCGGGATTGAATTAACGGTGCTATTTAAATGTATAACTGTAAAGCACTTGATTGCCTTCCCGCTTTAATTAGTGAGAATCGAATTACTCGTAACCACTGTGACCTGATGCACAAAGGGCTTAATTGAAGCCGCCCTGCTTTCTCTATTTGATTTCTAAAGTTCCAGTGTATCACCTTGGACCGAATTGTAAACGGCGATGGACATTATCTGTCGCAGAATATCGGCCTTAGGCACCGTCTACTCGCCTCAGATTTTCTTAAACCTTTAGAGAATTGATGATAATCGGGGAATGGTCGCATCTTCAAGCTCGATCACGGATCTCTAGTTTTCTCAAGAGCTTACACTGATCGATGTGTGTTGTCAAAATGTGGGTAGATTTCAGAACAACATCTAGGTCCACCTGGAATTCATTTTTTTTTCTTCTTTCAGCCCTCTTGTCTTCTGTCTGTTGTTTTCAATTTTACTGAGTTCTCAGTTTATAGAACTTCTGCAAATATTTTTGTGTTCACCAAAAATAGATCAATTTATTCCTTATTACTCCAAAAGGCGCCTTTTTGTAGAATCTTTTGTTCTAATTTGAACGAGGAATGTTCTAGTCAATAACTTTGTCGGAGGATAGGGAATGCATGTTCTAATATGGGGCAGTTACAGTGCATAGGATAGGAATATTTAGACACTGAGGGACAGAAACCTTCTTAAAGTTGCTTTATTATGAATTTAAAAACGCTGCAATTTTTATTTACTATCTTCTAATATAACTTGTATTTTTAAAGTATTTTATTAAAATTACATCCATTAAATTTTTTAACATTTCCATAGTTCTCTCTCTCTCTCTCTCTCTCTATGCATTCAAAATGCTCAGGCAGTTTCCATTGCTTCTTTTCAAAAAGTAAAGGATGGTTGCTCATCCAGAATTATTCCTAAGCTTTTTTAAGTTCTCCGACAGTTCCAAATTTTGTTTCCTCGTAGGCTACTTCAAGGGGGTCGAACAAAAGAAAATCTTTGGAATAAGATGGGGAAAGAATATTCTTATGATTTTGTCTTAATAGCTTGCAAAGGTATGATCTTAGAAACTTCTATAGGTCGACCAATTCATTATTTTTTACCATCGGCGTTGTTCTACAAAAAAAATCGTTTTACTCGGCGTTCAGCATTTCCGAATAACCCTTGTTTCCTTAATTTATGCCTTGTTCCCTTGTCCCTTGATTGATAAGTGCCCTCTTTGCCTGCATGTAGGATGCTTTCAATTTGTCAGGCCATTTCATCAAATCACACCAATGAGCTCTTGAGAATTTTACCTCAGATTGTGTTCTGAAATTTTATTGCGGTTTATTTTTGCTGTTTACTAGTGTACAAACACGGAATGGCCATTTTAATAAGCGTACCCTTGCAATCAAGCGGTCGCATCATAATCAAGCGGTCACATCACAATTTTTAGCATGTGTTTTGTTTTAGCCGAGCAGAAGAAGAGGGGGGGGGGGCGTAATTTAACGACTTCGAACGCGCCATGACACTCAATGTCAGAGGAGCTGGATCTAATATATCTGCAACTGCTGTCAACAGGTTGAGTTTTACTCGTATAACTCTTGCTCGTGTGCACAGAGACCGGTGCAGCGCCCAAAAAAGTCCATCCAAATAAACTCGTGTAGCCCGTCACATTTCATATACGACAAGGTTCAAAGGTACTTGGAGAGGATTACACACACCAATTGGTAGGCAACAATTCGTGAAATAACTGAAAATTGTAACATCAGACTGCCGTTTACAATTTCGAAACCACTATGCGTCGGATATTGTCCCATGAATTCGACGTTCTAATATAAAACCAGAAATTGTGACTGCAGTGGGCTTATAATTATTTTCACTGGACTATCGCCGATTGGAAAAAAACATTATCCGATGAATCATGTTTTCTTCTTCACGTTTTCATGTTTATGGCATAAGGCGGATATGGCAAAAAAATTATGAGGTGAAGAACCCTCTCTATATGATGGCGACTTTATAGGTTGGTGATAGTTCTATCATGTCTTATAAAAAATAGTTGCTCAGAATCATTTAACCCTACATGATATTGGAACATTGTTGACTTCATGGCCATTACCTTTTTTCCAGGATACGGTCTCTTTCAGCACGTCTGTGTCGCAAGTCACAAGTTTAGTTTGATATTTCTATTTCCAGGATATGATTAAGAGTTTGAGGGCCTGCATAGTCTCAAGATTTATATCCTAATGAGAATTTGCGGGTTTTTGCAGGATGCGACAACAAATATCAACAATTTGCTGTAGTTGCGGACGAGTATTCTTGAAGCAGCGTACAGTATTTCTGAAGAGATTGAATCTTCAGTCTTATACGAGCTGTAAGGGAGATCTAGTCAATATTTAGAAGGTCAATAAAGTGTGCTATAATATATTTTCATATAACATATCACTTACTTTAAACTATTCAAAAAAGTAAAATAATCATTAAAGTTGTAACAGTTAAATCTCCTTCTAGATTGTTACATGTTTTTTTTAAGATTGAAATGAATCCGGCAAAATCAATGAATATATCCGATTAACGGAGATATACTAAATTTCTTCCGGAGGCATCCGGCGTTGCCCGGAATAATTACAGTTGTAGGTAAACAGAATAATCCCAATAATCCCTGTTAAGTTCCTGACTCGTGTATGTCGAAATGCTTGAATATCTGTCTGCCCCTTAAATAATGTCAGACAGGTACTGCGATCACAATCATTAAAAAGGGAGATCGAAGAAATTGAAGCATTCTTCGAGGCATCTCTTTGCTCACCAAAGCTGGAAAAGCCTAAGATAAGTGTTTAGAAAGGACAAGTCGCGCAAGTTACTTCACGTCAAAATTTTATAAACAGACCTCGGGATCAGACATGGAAAATAGTCTTAGTCCGTTTATTGCTTACCTATTCATAAGTAAATTTGAGAACTAATTGGCTAATACCCTCTCTTATTACTCCCGTATCTTGTTTTAAATACTTGGATGATATTTTTGACGCAATTCAATGTGATATTGATTTAATAAATGCGAGTTTAAAATAAATATCCTATCATCAAATGTACCTGTGAAACTGAAAGTAATAACAGTCTTCATTTTCTAGATTTAAGGATTATTAGCTTTAATGCTAAATTAGAGTTCGACATTTATCGGAAACCCAGTAATAACCACCGATTCTGTTCACTTTACAACCCATAAACATGCTACTTTTCATGTTATGATCTACCGCCTTCTGAATGTTTCCTTATCCGACCAAACGTACAGAGATGAATTGAGTACTATCCAATCCATAGCAACGTGGAATGGCTTTTCCGATACAATTATAGACAATCTTCGCCGTAGGCATAATCTTCTTTAAAGTAGAAAAGATCCTACAACAGTAAACTCCAGAAACAACTGACCCTAATTATATTATTTATAACTTATGTCCCAGAGGTTTTTCCTTCATATTCAGGCAGTTTGAACGTAGCCATTTTTCACACTCACGTTTCATCAAAAATGAATATTGAAATCTTATTTAAAATTTCAGAAAATATTAAAAGTTTTTTAAAAAGTCACTGTGTTTTTTCCAGTGATGTTCAAGACCATAGATTTTATTAGAAAATGCACATTAATCAATGATATAGTGCTCTTGTTGTACAATTATTTTCTGCCATCTTTCGGTTAGCTTCATGACACCACTCACGAAAAATTCCCTTCGATAGCGTCATCTTAAGCGAACGTATTTCCACTCAAGAAGAATTGTAAGGATCTAAATAAATAGCAATCTAATGGAGCAACATCTGGAAAATATGGTGGGTGAGGCAACACATCCCAATTAAGTTCAAAATTTTTTTTGCAAATCATCAAACTTGTGTGTGGTAATGACGGAAAAATCACTCCTTTCAGACATTTTACGCTTCTCTGTTACTACTTCGTTCAATTTAGCAATTGTTGACAGTAGACGACCGAATAATTCGTAACATTCCTTGATAAGAGCTCGAAAAACATCACACTCTTCCAATCCCACCAGATTTAGAGTATCAGAATGAGATCTGCTGTAGTCACCAAAACGTAAAAAACCAAACCAGTATTAATATTTGCGTTCTTTAAGGGCTTCGTCACCATACACTTTACTTAACTTTTCACAAGCCTTCACAACGTTCTTTCCTTTTCGGAAGTAAACAAGTAAAATTTGGAGAAAATGCTCATAATGACTCTCCATTTCCTCAACTTTATAGAAACAATAATTGCTCATCGATCAACACACGTTTTTCCATGATGAGAGCTAGAAGTGTCAGCTGTAAATGAGCATAAGCAGATGAATCTATAGCTGCGATCAGTATACATAAATTGCAACCATGTATAGGAGAAAAACGAAATGACTTTTTGAACAACAAATATTAGATTTGGAAATATCGCTCTTCTTTATTACTGAGTAATCAATCGCTTCTCTTCCCTTCCAACAGTTTTTTTTAACAAGTTGCTGAACCTCATTAATTTACTTTAATGTATTTTAAATTTTTAATGCTAGAGGAATTTAATGGAATAAAGGAATTTGAAATTAAAATATGATCAATCTAATTTTCATATTATTGGAACGTATAGTATTGCATGCATATTAAGAAGTTGAGCTGTAATTCCATTATTTTTTCATAGTTCCAATAATTAATTGCTTTTCAGTTTTTTTAAATAACACTTTTCTTATAACACTCAAAGTCTATAAGTTTTCCACAGTAAGAAACACTTATAATTTTGTCAACAGTAATGAATGACCAGATTTATTTATATCGTTAATTAATGTTTTCTTATTGATCCTCTTTCTCTTAATTCAACCGTGCTTCAGATTTCTTGGCTTCAGTGAATCATTCTGATTGCTTTCGTTTGAACTGAATCGCATGGCACTGGTTTCTTTTTTCTTCTGTCTGTTCAATCTTAATGATTTTGTCATCGGCTGTAATATGAAACCCGTTTCCCTTGGGAAAGCATCTGATCTGTTTCCTTTAACACTCCCGGCAATTTTATTGAGGAGGTTGGAAAATAATAAAAGTAGTGGATCATGCCGAAGTGAAATTGTCATTCTAATAAAAACAAATGCTCTTTTTATTCCTTATAAATTGCATGTGTTGCTAAATAAATAATACTATTGTTATTATTATTTGTATTATTTGTATTTTCATTAAGACAAGAGAGGGTGAGCTCGATGCATTTGATTTTTTTTGCCTCATTTATTAATTGATGGTCATTTAAGGCGAATGACTGATTATCGTGGCGGCGATTGAGTTTCTTCCATTTCTTCAAATGGTATCATGTTACACATTTGAGCAACTGTTTCTCCTGATAGATGTTTTCGAAATCTACATTTCGTAACAAAAGATCATAATAAAATATACTGTTGCAACAGCACTCAATTTCTCTTAAAAGATGTAAAATAACTATTTTGATTCTTTGTCTTTTTTTTTTCATAGCTAACATTTCGTCTGTTTTGTCTTGATAAAGAGACCTTTTTAATGTTGTTCCATATGATGAGCGGGGATGAGCGGTCTTTAGATGTAGGTTTCAAATATTTCTATAATTTTAAAGTTTCTAATCAAAAATTATTAATCTTGTATAATAAGAGAATTTAACTCAAAAATTATTTCTCCAAAAAAGAAAAGACGAAAGAACGAAAGAAAAGAAGACTGTCGCTTTTAGAAAGGTGATTTTTCTTTTTCTTTTTATAAACACTTTGATTTCAAATGTGCGAAGAAATTATATAATGCATTGCGAGCAGATGTAAAAATATATACGCTATTGTAGAGAATAAAACAGAAAATGGTCCATATTGGTTGTTATGCAAAATCAAGCAGCACAAAGACATGATGCACTTTGATGCAAATTAGCTACGAACATAAAGGCCTCGACGATCGGGAGCATTTGGATTAATTTGTTTGTAGTTATGGTTTATTGTAAGAATAGCCAGACTAGAGTTAATTATCTTTATATAGTAACAAAAGATGCAGTAAGAATTAGAGTTACGTTATTTGCTGTGACATTTTGTAATAAAATTTATACCATACTCCCATTTTCTCGCTATTCTTATCAATATACAGTATAAAAATTAAAATGAAAATGAAAACATCTTTCCACGCATAATAGCTCTGAAAATGAAAACACTTTTCCATTTATTGTATCATTTTGAAGATCTATACCAGGTTTTGCATTTTTCAAGACGAAATTTATCAATATCTTGATTTTTGAATTAAACTTTTTAAACTTGATTTCAATTATTAACTTGGAAACTTCAATTAAAACTTAGATTCAATATTGAACTGGAAATTCCTTTTGGTTTCATAAAAAGGGAAAAAAAGTCAAAAGCCTTTAAAGGGAAAAAAGTCAAAAATCATTTTTGGAAAAAAAAAGTCTCCTCTTTAAATGCCAAAGGATTCGGAGGAAGGTTTTGTTTGAAATGAAAATTACAAGCAATAGAAAAAAATAAAACTTTAAATTGTACTATTTTATTTTGAAAATATTCGGCTTAATTTGATTTTATGTATTTTTCCCTCATTAAACTGAAGAGCAAAACCTGTGAAGTTTTTACAGCAGCGCCATCTTCATGTTCATTTGGCATAAAAAGCCACATTCATGTACCGGGTGGCGCAAAAAAGGTGTTAGAAAGTTTTTGTCTACTACGACATAATATTGAGGTTATAGATTTTTATCATATTTATACTATAACAGATATCCTGAAATTTAATGCAGAAGGTTTTGCAACTGGTTTTCATCTGCTGCAATCAGTGTGTAGAGCTTGAACTGAATTCTGTGGTGAATCTCTAAAGAACTGCATGAATCTCTCTGGAAATTGCAGTACGAAGATTCTGGAGTGTTGCAGGTGCATCTTCGAATAAGGTTCTGTTGAATAAGCGTCTCATCACAGCATTACTTCCAGCATTTTCGTAAAATTTCTTTTCGATAAACACACATTAATGTTTCCATTCTAAAATGTACCATGATGAGAGACATCAGTGAGTGAACTATAGAATGTTTAGAACTACAATAGAACAGTATCACGAGGGAAATCATTTACGGCGTACGATTAAATCACAGTAGACAAAAACTTTCTAACACCTTTTTTGCGCCACTCTGTATGTGCAATTCATTGTATAGTACAAGAACTGAGTATCCAGTTAAGGAGTTGACTGCCATGGTCATATGTAAGCAGTTGCTATGGTGCTGCAAATGAAAATGCTGCGCTGCTGTTCGATTTTATCAGGACAGGTATCCAAACATGTAGAAATGTTTTCTTTTCACTTTTGAATGATCTGTTCATCCGATTATGATGCGATTTTTTTATTGTGTTCATAATTGAATGCGGAACAAGTTTGTAATTAGAAATTTGTTCCTAATGTTACGGTTTATGAGGTAAATTTTGTATATGTCCTAATTTGCATAATCATCAGAAAATCACCAATATATAACCCACTCACGACTTTTTATTTGTTGGCATTAACAGATTTTTAATTCTAGAATAGTTAGTTATCAAGTAATTTAAAGGTATAGACTTTTCGACCACTCTGTACAGGGCAAGTCAACATGACGGACCCGAATTCAAACATTTATTCTGTGATGTCTAATGAACGTATTATAATGTAAGATATGTGATTCGAAAGGTTAACTTTCACAGTACACTTTCCATGCAGTGTTTTCACTTTCTACCGCTAAGGGTCAGCGGCGAGCGGTTAAAGAAAATGGCGTTGACTGGAGAACAGAGATCGTTCTGTGTGCTTGACAATCATGTAAACAACTCTGTGATTAGTGTTCAACGATTACTGATGAGATGTGATGTGATGTGTTTCAAGCAAACTTTTGAAATCGGGCCCAACATTTTGACTTGCCCTGTATTAATGACCCTCTCTATATCGAGTCAAAACGTGCAATATGCCATTTTAATTAATATATTGAGATTCACAATGTTTACATTTTGTTGAGATTATAGATAATTTATTTGTAAGCAAGCTTTAGACAAAAGTCACCGAAGAAATTTGAGAGTCTGTGCTTATTAAGTTCAGTAAGTTTGAAGGTGGGCAGTTTTCTTATTTCATTCGTATTGCTTTGCATTTTTCTCTTCATTGTAATTAGCGATACTAGACTTAACATGAACCTCTCTTATATTACTCAAAAGTATTAAAATTTTTTGCAAAAATTCTGAAATATATACAGATCTAAGATATTTCGCTTTTCACATAAACAAGAAACAAAATTCAATGCAATTTTATTTCTATATCACAAATTATAGAGTAGATTTTTAAGTTTTAGTTCTGATATCGGCTCCTTCAACTTCCTTATAAGCGCCATCACCGTCATGGGCGTATATTTTCAAGATATACTTTCCATTTCTATAAGAAGGGTCACAGTATCACCTAATCACGCTCTCTCTCACTTTGCTCATTGTGGCTTACGCTAAAGACTGCAGTTTTTCTTTTCTTCTATATAATTCAAGCTCCACTTTAGTGATATACACTGGCTGACAAAAAAAGTGAAGCACCCAGAAAGAGTGGTTGAAAGTGAATGAAACGACATGTTACTTTATTGTACTGATTACAATACGGGATGAAACAGACAACGCCGTTGGCCGTATAGGTGGAATGCTGGCGCCAGGTCGGTAGGGAATGGCACCCCTTCTGACCCCAATGCATGCCCTTATGCGGTTCGGAATGGTGTCAAACAGCCTTTGGATCCTCTCCTAAGGCAAGTCAGTCCACAAAGATCCAGCAGGTTGGTACTGGGACGGAGTCGCCTGCCAATGTCATCCCACACGTGTTCAATGATGGAGAGGTCCGGGGATCTTGCCGGCCACGGGAGAACCTCAACATGATGTAGGCAGTCCACAGACACACCAACTGTGTGTGGGCGTGCGTTATCTTGTTGTTACAATGTCAGGGTGCTGTGCCAGAAGGGGTAGGACGTGCGGACGCAGAATGTCTGTGACGTATCGCTGTGCTGTCAAAGTCTGCCGAAGGACTATTATAGGTGACCTGAACGCATATCTGATGGCTCCCCACACCACGATGCCAGGGGTTACGCTTGTATGTCTCTCCTCAATATGGGAGAGTTGTGCCCTCTGCCCTCGACGCCGCCATACGCGTCATCGGAGGTTATGGAGAAGGGGGACTCATCACTAAACATGATGCGACGCCAGTCGTCCTCTGTCCAAGCCTCCCGGGCAAGGTATCACTCTAAACGCAGGCGTTAGTCTTGTGGTGTTAATAACAACCGACACATGGGGCGGTAGGACCCCAATCCGGCGGATGCGAGTCGTCGAGACACTGTGCGGGAACTCACGGGTTGTTGTAGAGTCTCCAGTACGTGTTCGCGGATGGCGGGTGCCGATGCCATGGGATTCCTTAATGCTTGGAGCACCATACAACGGTCCTCCCTTGGGATGGTGTTTGTTGGGCGACCCGAACCCGCACGACGTGCACGGGTGCCCTCATGTACCCAATGATTCTAACATCGGGCCACTGTGACATCTGAATGGCCCACTTGCCTGGCAATTGCACGATACGACCAACCAGCCTCAAGCAGTACCACAATGCGGCCCCTGTCAAATGCTGTCAATTGGTGGATAGGATGTCCAACGCGTCTGCGAGGCATCGCGGGTGCTTTGTACAGTATAGTAATCCTCTCTGAATGTCTTGCGTAACTGTCGGACTCACAGCAGTTGACTGGTAATAACTTATCAACAACATGGCGGTGACATCACGAATGCACTCTGATGAGCGTTCTAGACATTACAAAGCCTTGTGAATCTAATCGTTTATTCACGCATCAATGATATCTACAGTATGTGTATCGAAATAGGATAATATTGGAGCACTCCTTCTGGGTGCTTCAGTTTTTTTGTCAGCCTGTGTAGATCTGAAATTCTAAGGATGTCTCACATTTATGAGTTGAAAATGTAGTTATATTTGTTTTTAATGCTCATTCTTGACGATCGCTATTTAAATTGAGCTGTGGATCTAAAAGGCCAGAGACTACTGAATGAATTCATTAATATTAACAAATTAACACTAACAATGTAATTAACATTTTTTCAATAAAATTTAAAATAACCAAGAATATTAAGAATATTCTAAAAATAAAATTAAATTCTCGACGAAAATCGTCAACTGAATTATTCATTTTTTAGTCTAATCAAAGAAATGGAAATGACTCTTGGAAGAAGCAAAGTAGGCAGGTTGACGGCTAATGAGGAGGAGAAGGACCAGGTGAAATTCGTAGAGAGGAAGCTGACTCAGCCGTATTCGTTTACGCCACGGCGGTCACCTCTTCTGCTCCTTCGAGTGTGTCAACACGGCGGAGGCTAAGCTGTCATCCGTCTCGAACGCTAAGCGTCTTTTGAAGGAATGGAGGCCCAAGATGAAAAGCCTCTCGATAGACCTATAATTCACTTTTCTCGGAGTCACGTTCTCTATTCCCATAAAGAGGGATGTTAAAAAAAAATATCTCCTTGACCGATGGAGCTTTTCTCCTCGGCGAAGTCTCTTATTAGGTTAGTTGTCAGTGAATAAAATTGATCGTAAGTATATAAAAAAAATTGATTCACCGAAAAATAAAGTGAAGGAGAAAAAAATAAATAGGCTGTCGCAGATGGGTACAGCCAAACATAAGAAGGGAGAAAAATAATGACAAGGGAGAAAAATGAGATTAAACATTACATAACTTCATAGAGTTTATTTTTAAAGAATTTATAGCAAAATTATAGCTTCACAGAATCATCTTATTTTTGCATTAAAATTACCGAAAAAATTATCTACCGAAAATTTAAGTTTCTTTTAGAACTGTTTTATAACAGAAGAGTGATTATAACAGCCACTAGATATGGCGTTAATAATAGGGCTCTTCTTTAAAAGCCAATAACCGAAGATAGACTTGGTAATAAATCATCCCAATCTAGCAACAGAGAACCCCGCTTAATTCATACTTCCTCTTTATCCTTTTATACAGATTCACAGAAAATCTTCAATACTCATGTACTTTTCTTGACCTTCCTCTTCTACACTATGCAATGTCGTTAATCGTTCTTCATGCATTCGATTTGCCTTTACCTGTACATAACACCATACGGTAAATTTAAACTGATCCCTTTAATCCGGACACCTATATTGGTGAGCACAATATGTCTAATAGCTAGTGGTTTTGGCATTTGCTGTAATGACAGCTTACTCCTCGTCAATGAGGTATGTTTGAGTCCACTCTTTCAAAATGTCGCATCGGATGATAGCATGTTCTGGATGATTTCATGTCTTCAAACTAAACGGTAAACGTTTGGATTTTGTGGGAAGGTATATTAGCCCACTGATAGACAAATGGCTCTTCACCAAAGCATTCTTACAATATAAGAATTTATACAGTACAGATAGTAGTTGCATGGTACAGTGGACTTGCATGGTTCTGTTAACCACAACAAGAGGATCAAGAAGAAATCATGAAAAACAAGACCTGACCACCACTGTTGGGATAACACATTCGGAGAGATGTCGCTCTCTTGTCTTAAGCCACACCTAGATTCAACTACGTATCTGACTGGAAAAGTATACAGCGTAATTCGTCGCATCATAACATTTCATTTCAGGGTTGACCAGCAAAGTCTTGCCTTGCATCAGTTGCATGGTGCGCAGCTTGTGGTGCGCTGATTTTGACGGATCACCCTTCCATTAAGAAATGATGGTCTGTACTTGTCTAGACCTGTGGTGTTCACCTTTTTAATCATAAAGGACCACTATCATCTTTAAGAAAAAATTCGTGGGTCGCGTTATTCTATCAACTGATGATAATGATGTTAGCGAGTTTCTGCTCCCCATTCCCTCCATAGATCAGTCGTTTAAACGTCATCAATGCAGTAGCGATTCGGTCCACAACATGAACACCACTTGTCTACAATGGGTACTTTACCAATACTGCGATGCATTGTGTTTCAGCTCCTGTAGCTATCCACTTTGGGATAATAACCCTTACTGATGATTTGGGAAGGTTCGCTTACATCCTATTTCGGCCGCTCAATGACAACATATCCCTACTCTTTTGTCGCGACAAATAACGTTCATAAGCCGTTTGGAAGCTTTAAACATATAGTGATTATGTAAGGCATGGAACAGCTAGCTTTGAAGTACTTCAAATGATCATTCAGTCGCATTTTCTTTTTTATATCAGGTTTTCCCTCTTACTTTATCGTTCGACCATCATCCCATCGCAGTCTAATTGCACTTTCGGTAGCTTCATCTCCACAAAGGTTTCCTTGTTTTCTCAATCGCACCAAAATTTCATCTTCTTCGTGCATTGTCGTTATTATAGAAATTGATATATTCACAGTTTCATCGAAGTATTAAGGAAGACCTGTGTAATTTGGACCGTCGTGTAAATCGAACCAGCGTTATTTTGCACAATTGCACGTTAGATAGCGCCACTCTCCTGATTGAAAAATCATCATAGCCTTTACCTAGAAGCGTATGAAGGGTTGTATTGCTTGAGTATTGGTGAAAATATATCAAATTGTCTCTTTTGGTATGGTTTCATGTTACTTAGAGGTAAGATAGTAATCGTGTATGTAACTATAAGTGTCAGTGCCGGTATGTATCAGGGATGAGTTAAAGAAAAGGGGTCTATGTACTTGTTAATAGGCATGGTTTTAGTTGGAAAGGTTTTGAAGGTTGGTCGCCATTTTTGTTTTTAGAATTGTTTGCGTGTTGTATAATTTGGACCTTATGTACTTTGACATATCCAACTTGCAAAATCTTGTATTTGAAACATAATATTCACTCTAGTATACTGTATCAATTTATTAAATATATAACTCACACGTTATTTAATTAAGATACGTGAAAATAACAATCTTACCTTTTTTATCGTTTTAATATTTGCTGATCGTTTATATTTTTTCACAATGCACTAATAAACACAAGTTAAAACAAAGTTTCTGCTATTACTCGGCCTATTGTGTGAATTGGAGCACCTGGTTCAACTTACACTACCCGTTGTGTAATTCGGACCAAATGCAAAAAATTTTAAATTTCATATGAAACCCATGTCATTATAGTATTCCATAAAAATAGTGCACCAAATGACAGCCCGAAATGTCCACTATATACCTTCGTTTGAATATTGGAGCTACGTCATTTTGAATAGAAGTTACAGCCCTTTTCCCTTAAGGGGTCCAAATTACACGGGCCTCCCTTACACACGTTTATCAGGTCACTCTCTGATTTTTTTGTAATTTTACCACTATTTCAGTTTTTCATGTAATGTGTAAGGACCTAACATTTACCTACATTTCACTTTCGTCAAAGTATCCCATTCTCAATTTTCCGCTCCATTATTTAGTCTTTTTATTCTCATTAGTCTGAGCCACATGGACTTAAAGAAGGTAGAATTCATTAAAAATTCTCTTTACTATTATTTTATTAAATTGAAATAGGCTAAATTTTGTGAACTTTAAAAACAAGCATGTAAAAAAAAATATTATTGTAATATAAAATATTTATAGGATAGAGAATGCTTTTATGTAGAATGTTTTTTACATGAATTTCTTAACATGTTTTTTATGCATTTTTTATTTGTTTAGAAACGAAAGTTTTTAATGGCAATTTCTATTCGAGTTGAAAATGGGTTTTGCAAGTTGTATGTTACCAATAAAGAAACTTTTTAATAATATACATTACAACTCCTAAGTTTCTCTTTACGACTGGTCTGCCTGTTTATTTGATCAATTTATCTAAACGCCACTGCCTCTTAAAACACATTGCTGGTGGAACTCGTTTTAAGGGATCGCCTTCAGACTCTCTGTACTTGTCTTAGGAATTCCTCTACTGTGCCAAAAACATTTTTCTTTCATGTTTTTATTTTTTGACCTTGGAAAATGGCCAAAAGCCATATTGTGTCATGTTTGGGGAGTAAGGTCGAAAAGGAATTTTTATTTAGAAATTTTCAGACCGAAAATTTATGGAGATGATCGAGGTGTTACATAGCGCATTGTGGTTGCGCAAAATGAACCCGTTTTCTCAATTTTTTTCCACGATATTTTTCCGCTTTGTTCGTTCTCAGATATTTCAATGAAGTTTTTGCATTGTAAGGAATTCGCTGTTTTGCCCGTGGATGCATTGTTCCATTTTCACATTTTTTAAATACATTTCCAACAAATCCATTCCTTAAATTTCATAAATTTGTTTAGTTTTAAAAGCATTATTCACATAACCTTTGCTTTCATTTGAATTTTCAAAGTTGACTCCAGTTCCCCCTACTTCAGGTTTCTTCTGAAAAATTAAGCTACCAAAAATGATTTCTTTATCATCTTGTTTGTCCATAAAATTCTTTTTTCAAGCATTTAAATCAATATCTTTGCAAAAAAATGGCTGATACCGGTGCTCTGAAGCACACTTTATATTGGAAACTGTTTTGTAAACAAAAAAATACCGGAATAAATGATATACAGGGTGGTTATAATTATACTTTCCCTATTTAACCTACCCTAGACAGAAAACTATCTATAGTACGTGTACCAAACTCGATAGGAAACAAAGTCCAGATTATAAGCCACAAGTTTTGCATGATTCATCGGTTCGATTAGTACCATAATACCTCAGCAGTTTCTATTATCGTTTACAGGTGTTGCTAACCTCACGGATCAGTAACAGTGTAAAAGCTGAAGAGTTAACATGGGCTTGGACAAAAAGATCAGGGCGTTATTGGTGAAGCTTTCAGATTGTTCTGGACTTGATGGGCACCATTTCGAGCACACTATTTAGTCTGATGGACGATATGTCCACAATAACTAGGCATACTTTATGATATCGCAGCGCAATTAAAGTGTTTATTTGGTATTGCTTATTCATTATTTCTCTTCCCCATGTCCTTGGCGATGTTTATATTACGGTTTTTCTTCGTGCGCACGCTCGTTTTCCACATAGAGATGGTTAAGTAGGCAAAGTTTTATTATAACCACCCTGCAAATGTGACCACTGAAACAACATATTTTTATGTTATTTTTCTTTTAAATTTATGGGTAAATTCTGTGCTCGCATAAAACGCCGTTTAAAGCAAAAAATGAAGATATCACGTAAACACTAACTTTTATAAAAAATTTCAATTTGAACTGAAAATTAATAAAACTTACGAAAAACTTTCATTTTTCTCCCTCCCACTTTCTTCAAGAGGTACGCCATGTTTTAGGTCCCTTCACACGTCATATGGTAACGGGTGCAAAGAAGCTCCAGAATCATGAATTGCAACACAGAAGTTGCAATCAGCTTGCGTATACACCCAAACACAGAAAATTTTGAACGCCTTCTGTACAGAAAACAGGTTAGCGAAATCTTGCGATATGTAAAGTCGTTCGAGACTAAATTCGAAAGTACTCGTTCGGCGATGAGATTCCCGGCAGAATCTGCGCAGGAAATGATGCCATTTTCCGCTGAGTTACTCAAGATCAGGAAAGGGAGGATCAGAGAGCAAATTTTCAATATTCTTTCGATTGTTCTTAATAAAATATTAGCTTAAATCGAAAATTTTTGATTATTATATTGATTACTCTTTATCACCTTTGATTATATTTTTATGTTTAAAATGTACTCAAATTTTTCCTTAGAATTTACATTTAATTTAAGGAAGATGGTAAACTGTAGCACGTTTAATTCCTCATGACCCAAGAGTTTACCCAGAGACGTTTGTAAAAGGAGACTTGGCATTAGCAGGGCTATACTGCCTCTTTCAGTATAGCCCTGGGCATTAGCTTCCTGTAATGAGTTTCTCGACTCCCGGCATACAACGGGCTTATCGATGCTGCTCAGTCGTTCAGATGGCGCTACTGTAGTAGCTTCACTTTCGAACAGGAAATGGGAGGAGCTTGTGTGTTTGTTTAATTTCCTACTGCCGGTAAAGTTACGCTTATATAACGCCGTTTGGCCCTGTGACAGTTACTACTTAAAGTCTGCTCATTTCCGTCGTTCTGTTCTTTTCATCGATCAGATTTTCTCTTCTTGTACTGTATTTTCTTACATAAAGAATTGAGGCTTTGCAGATATAACATGATTTCATATTATGGAAGTGAGCGGTTTCTACTTTATTTCCCGCCTCCGTCAGGCTTACTTTAACCCTAATGTTGTACCTGCAAAGCCTCAATTCTTTACTCTTTTTTTAAATAAAAATATGAGGAAGATTTTGTGCTGCCGAATTATGTGGGAGGATAGCAATAATGGTAAAGGTATGACGTTAGTTATTAACTTAGAGCAGTTTCTTGTACGACGTTAGTCATGAACGTTCCCCTCAGACTTTCAGAGGGCGCCACAAACCGGGAATTATAGAATTTGAATGGGCGAATCTTCAAATGCCCAGTCTCTACAATACAAACGTCTTTTAAGTTTACCTACTTTCTTTTGTTAAGGCTCAAAGATATTGCACAAGGAAAAGAGTCATTCAGGGTAATGGTTTAACCTGATCTACCAGGGGGGAAATGGGGAAAATGGGGGAAATGTTAAAGAGTAAAGTATTAAAAGTTTGTCAATAAAATATACTAATAAATAATGCATTTTACACAAAATGGTCCAATATAATATAGTAATATAATATAATAATTGAAAACGTAAGTATCTCTTTTACTTTCCGCCAGTGTACAAAATCTTTTGTTTCAGGTTTTGTAGTTACCTTACTGGAACTACTTGTTTGCGTAATAATAGAAAGCTAAATGAACTCTTTACTCAAGGCGTATATAAATCTCTCATCCGTTGCCACATGAGGCTCATAGTTCCTATCCGAGAGAGAGAGAGCGCGCGCGAGCTGCGGACATGACGTTTGTATATTTTTGTATATTTCTATTATTGTTCATATTTGTATAGTTTTCTGCCTATAGAAAAGCTATGAATAATAATTTTAAATTATCGCTGACTTTGATGGCATCGAAACTATTGTAATATCGATACATGTTTTTACTAAGTACATTAGTAGGGAAAAATTAGTACGCATTAAATATTGCTTTCATTATAAATATTGATGAGAACTACATTAAATGCTTTGAGGCCATTTTCATGATCTGATTTTAGCATGGAGATTAGAAAGAGCGATGAAACATGTCGCTCGAATAAGCGCCAATCGAAAACCGTGGTTCAAAGAGGAGTTTAACGGAAAAATATTTTATTAACGATCACTCTTTTCTCTATAATTGCATTAAGAATTCAGGAGTCGATAATTCATTTCGGAAAAACTGCACTTTCGAAATAAGTTTTTTCATAGATATTTTTAGGTCATGATAAGTCAATTGAATGTTCTTGCTAATGACATGACTTTTTAAAAATCAATTAAACTTCTTTTTTTTTTTTTTTTTTTTTAGCTTTCACCGTTTTTTTTCTTCTCTCTCCAAAGTTTTCGTCTTAAAGTTTTTAAACTATTTGCTAATTTAATATGAAAAAAACGAAGATTTTAAATTATGATAGCATTTAATGTCTGAGCTCATTAAAAAAGGGGGGAGGGTTAGAAATCTTTATTTCTATATAAGCAATTTTACGAAAACAAAACTGAAGTACCGTCGTTTTCCGTATTTTTTTTTCTTATTTTTTTCATAGAAATAAGAGTTGTTTTTGAGGATTCGTTCCACTTTGAAAGGTCTTTGAAGAGACATCATTCCTTAAAAAAATTCGCGAACGAATTGCGCTCGTTAACGACACATTTGTTTTCCCACAAAGACACAGCCTCTAATTACGAGGTTGTGAAAAAGAAAAATGCAATCGAAATGATTTATGCTTTGGACACAATAGCTATGAATTGCTTGTAAATAAGTAGGAATTTAATTAAGTGTGACATGGAATGTGATTACTTTTCCCGTTTCTATTCTACCATACGATGTTATAGATTTTCAATGTTCGAAGAATTTTTATTGATCAATTAACGAAGAGGGATAATTGGGAAAATATATTTTATGAAGGAAACATATATTTATTAAGCATGAGTGAGAGGCGGAAAGAATTCACGCTGCCAATGTGAATATTCTCCATAAACGAATATAACATCCGTCAATGTAGACCATGTGCTGTACATATTACTAAATTGCCTTAAAAATCTGTTGTTACAAGTCCCTATTTCTTTTTCTTCATTGGAATTGGCTGGCGGATGCTGCGGGTTGCTTCGCAATCAGAACTCTACTGACACACCACAGGATTATGGAGTTTCACTATAACGTCTTTCCGTGAAGTACGAACCCAGCATTGATCCAGACTATGTTAAGATCGGATCGTTGATTCCTCAGGTCTTTCCCCACCTGCTTAATACATATTTTCTTGAGCGCATTCCGTTGTGTACTCCATTTCATACTCCAAGTAATCGATGTGGTTGTTGGCTTCTTCAACACATGTGGCCAAATCACCTCAGTCGACACAACACCTTATAGATTTTTTTTGGCCGAAGATTTGGTATCGTTGGCGATGCGGTCGCGAAGTGAAATTACCAATGTTTACAGCAGACATCCTATTTGGAATTGCTGGAATTTGTTCTGGTCTGACTTAAGCAGGGTCTACTTTATTTTCCAAGCTGTAGAGCAATACTGGTAATGTCAATCCGAAAAAGGCGAATCTTGGTCTTCGAGGCGACGTTGGTCTTTTTCCATAGGCACCTTTGGAAGAAGGCGAATGCTGTGGCCGTGTCACGGAATTCAATTAACACCGTGAATTCCAGTGACGTCAGTCGTCGTTACCGAACACGCATCTTCTATCGTACGAAATCGGACGACGACAGACGACGGCAGTTACGTCAACCACTGCGACACTCGGGAGCCAATCAGAAGCAGGAGCGGGGAATTCAAGCTTCGTTGAGGAAAAAGAGAGATCGTGGCAGACGTTGTGAGGAGAGCGACCAGAGGAGATCAAGAAAAGCTCCTTCAACCAAGGCATCATGTTTCCAGCGGCATGCACGTCTGCTAGCGATAAAGGCATCTAGGATAACGCTTTCCACGCCTGGGATGCAAAGTTTATCGGCGGAGGCATCGTCAACGAAACCCGGTCAGAGCATTACCGCCCGGAGTGAGAACCCCGCTATAAAGAAGCCTTCGGCGTCAACGAGCGACGGCGAGACGAGGTTCGTGGCGGAGCGAACGGGGTTAGGACGACAGTGTACGATAGTCACCGGAGTGGAGACGTGCCGCATATTTCACTTGGTAAGCGCACAATTTTTTATTGGTGGTCGTGCTGAAGAAGCAAGAGCATGTTTTGCGGAGTTGTATGGCTCCGAGGTGAAGTCATACGCCAGCCTGCAAGGCTTGTGGCCGTTTGGTCTCTCAGCGTACGTGAGCAGTAGCTCGGGCTTTGTGTATGTGGTTCGCCCTGAATTCCTTCAACGGAAGAATGTCATGCAATAGTGTTAAGTGTACCCTGTGCTTCTTTGCGGCTTATTTACCGACGTCATTTTCTTTTCCCCTGTAAAGTGAACGACAAATGTATTCTAATTGTCTTCGTGGCCTTTTTGTTTTCCTCGTAGTTTTCTATGAATAGGAAAGAAGTGCAGCTGTGTAAAAAGCTTAAAAAAAAAATTATATGTGTGAAGCTTCCACTTAATGTCAAGGCCCAGGGATATTTTCCGATAAGAGTTGTGTTAGTGTTACGTTACGGCAAGGTATTCTTGGAAAATCAAATTGTATGTAATTACGGCTAAGTCTTATTTGTGTCCTATTGCTGTACCTCAGTGCTTATAAGATATCCTAATTTTTATTGACCTCATACTTACTTGTGTACTGTGACTATTTCATGGATTAAGACTGAACTCATTATTCTCAATTTAAGACTTACCGTTTCTACGTATTCACGCAATATCGTATTCGTATTCTTTTTAAGTCAGTTTAAGAGGCGGCGAGCGTGAATGTGCCTAAAGAAGTATTCAATGTGAAAAAAAAATAGTTGCATTTGCGTCCTTGTATGTTCAGTTAAACATAGTGTTTTAAGGACAGTTGATATTTTTTGGACTTGAACTTTAATACCGAGTTAATTGATTAATGTTACGCAAAATATTTATTGAATGTTTATCTATGCTAGTATTTTAATTTAAGGTGGTCTAAAGATAAGATTCCTTTTAATTATTTATTTTGAGGTGTTGATACAAAGTTAAGTTCAGCTTTGTCCTTTTGATATTTGGTATCTTTCATACAAAGCGTAATTAAGCTGTTATCCAATATAACCTTACTGATATTGTTTTGTTTGAATGTAGCTTTATAACCAATTCAATTTAGACTAAGATTTAGGTCTACATTTTTGCTCTTTATCTTATTGATTTTCAAGTGTTTTAATAAATGTTTACTTTTATTACAATTTACCGTTCCCTGTTGCGAGTGTTTTAATCTTCCACTGCGCCTACTCATTTGGCTATTTTCACACCGTGACAGGCCGCTTGTCCAATACTGTTGTGCATTTCCTCTCTGCACGACCTTTCTTCTACTGTATTAGCGACTCTAGTTACTGAATCTGGAACATTCCAAGTGGACAGTAGCTTGCAACCTGTCAGTTTTAACACTTTAGACAATGAACACGTGTTAAAAAACAAACTGAAAGATGAACTATTTTTATGGCAACTTAATTGTAAAAAGGCATAAGCTTGCTACATATCGAATTGTTACAAACAACGGAAAATGTGAATATATTAATAAAAAAAATTCTTAAAAAGATCCGTATTTCATGACAAGAAGCATAAGCGATTTTACCGCCATTCCCATTTTACCTGATCCCTTTAATGGAACTACGTAAATGTTTGAACTAAATAAATTAGCCAAAACTCTACAGTAATTATTTTTTCTTTTATAATTCGATGAATTATTTTCTGAAATAGTACATTCAGACAAGACCTCGTGGTTTCCTCTACACTCCAACCAAATTGACTGAGCTTCGAGGTTCAATTATCAGCAGCACTGCACGAAAAGCAAAGTTCATTTAATAGGATCAGAGAGAGCACCGAATGGTGTCAGATTACGCTCTTCTGACCTGTCCATTCCCTGGATTCGCAATTTCGTTCTTTCGAAAGAGATTTCGTTTGTTCTTCGGCCATTTCCTAAGATTAGCCTCCCAGAAGCAGCAGTTTTACAGGTTCACGACGCCGTTAATGCGGAATCTTTGAACAAGGTGGTTTAATGTGGTATAAGTTTGTTGTTTTTTTAAAAAAAAAAGAATTCCAGTTATCAACTAGAAATCGTTTCCGTTATTGTTTGGCTATTCGAAATTTGGTTCCCATTCGTGACCAATTTCGATAATTTGTTGGCTACGGCTCATCGAAACTTCATCGGTCTCAACTTTATTATTGGAACTAACAAATATATTTTGAAAACTGTAATGGAATTTTTGTAAGGAAAATTCGATAAAAAAAATATTGTTCCACATATGTTGAAAAAGCATTAAATTTAAAGGTTAGTGAACTCTCCTCGTTTTCCTTCACAAGAGCATAAAAAATATCCAAACGTTTTTATAGAATATTAGCTGAAGTACCTAACGTTGCCCGGGCTGTTCATAGTTGAAATCTTCTATATATATAAAGAAGGATGTTTGTGGGTCTGTCTGTGGGTGGGTCTGTACGTTTTTTATACAAATCTACAGTTTTATTCCGATCTTGATGAAATTTCGCATACATGACCTTCAAAGCATGAGGAAGGTCACTGTCTACTTCAGATTTCGAAAAAATAATAATTATTGATATAAAATCGATATTCATGGTTATGGCAGAGCATATTAATGAGAAATATCGCATGACCAACAATGCAAGACAAAGTTTTTGCAACAATGGTATCAACACGCAATTCACAAACACTCTGCACGGACCAACAATATATATCTCATGACCAACAATGCAAATAAAAGTTTGTGCAACAATAGGTATCAACAATGGTTTCAACACGCAATTCACCAATAACAATGAGCTCAAAATGATGATGCAATGATAAAGCAATCCTTTCCAAGAATTATAACAATGAACATAAAATGATAATTGCATAGAATTCCTGTTATTCAGGTTTTTCTTAGAAAAGAGAGTTCTTAGTACTTAATAATTTCTTGAAAATCTTTAAAAATGATCAGTAGCTGGAGATAATGAAGAGTTAGCAGACTATTGAGAAAGAGTGGAAAGACGACAGAGAAAGCAAACCTTTAGCTCCGTGCTGTATTGAGCAAATGGGAAGCAAGTAAATAGAAGAATTGGCGACCGCTAGACTACCCAAAGTGATGAAAGGCCAAATTTTGCTTCAACACAGCGAGAGAAGAGTGGAAATTGCAACAACATCAAGTGTAGATCTGAAGTAAGATTATCTGATTAAGAAATTATTGGAGCAGTCCATCCATTTTGAGCCTTTAAAAAGATTTTTTTCGAATTTTCATTAAGAATTTTTACTGTATTAATTCTAAGCATTTTCATGTGTTTATTTTTAAGATATTGCAAAATTTAATTTAATTTTTTGAGATTGTTCTGTTTACATCCAAGTGTAATTATCCCGGGCAACGCCGGGTACCTTTGCTAGTATTATTATAAAAGAAAAGAATAAAAAAAAATTCAGAAAAACCAAAAATTGAAAAAAGAAGATGGACTACGTCAAAAAATAAATTGAAAGGTGGTGTCGCCATCTATAAGCGTAAGATATAAATAAAGTTATAGGTATTTATTACGATGTTTCATTTAGGTTTTATACAGGGTGTATCTAAACTCTTGTCACAAACTTCTGGTGGTGACCCCCCACAGCGAATGAAAACAAAAGTTCATATAAACATGGTTCGGATAATGAACCGTTTATGAGATTTCCGCAGTTAAAATTGAAGTTTCAACAGCTGGTTTTTCTACTCTGTGGATGGCAGGTGACATGCGGAGAAGCTACAACAAATTCTTGAAATAACGTCCCATTTATTGGTTATTAACAGGTGGCCTGCTAATAACTTCAGGTGTGCCTGAACAATCATTCAGGGGGGATGAAACTGGTACTGTAGTAAACGGTTCGTTATCCGATCTCCCCCCCCCCCCCCGAACATTCGGGAAAGGTGGGAGTATAATTAGGCCCAGAAAAACAAAGTAGTATTAACAAAGTAGTATTAGTTTCTACGGCGCCATCTGTCGTCTTTTTCACACTTAGGGGGGATATAAGAGGGAAGGGGTTGGGTATGGATTCTTAATATTTGCAGTAATTTTCTCCTGTTTCAAAGAATTGGTTGGTGCTTATGACAAACGGTGTGGATTTGCATAGAGTACTAATTTACATACTCTGTGTGGCCAAAAATTATAGAGACACCCTTTAATAACGAGTTGGTCCACCTTTAGCTCTGATCGCAGCCGATATTCTTCTTGGCATGGATTCAACAAGAGGCTGATACTGTTGCTGAGGAATGTTGGCCCATGCTGACATAATGGCAGCTCTAAGTTGGGTCAGATTAGATGGTGGCGTTTCCAAGCTTTGAAGTGATCTTTCAACTTCATCACACAAATGCTCTTTAGGATTGAGGTCAGGGGGCTAAGCTAGTCATGGAAACAGACTAAACTTTGATGTGCCTCAAACCAATATGTAACCGATCGAGCACAGTGGCAAGGTGCATTGCCCTGCTGAAAGTAACCATCACCAGAAAGGAACATCATAGCCATGACGAGTGCACATGATCGGCCACGCTGTTGAGGTAAGCTGTGCTGCTCAGCAGATAACAAGGGACCCAGTGTACTCCAGGAAAACATTCTCCACACCACAATTCTACCACCTCCAGCCTGTCATTTGGCAGGAGGGGTCCATGAATTCGTGCTGTTTGCGCCATAAGCTGATCCTGCCATCTGTTAGATGGAGCAGGAAACGAGATTTATTGGACCAGGCTACTTTTTTCCACTCCTCAAGTGATTAATTACGTCGTTCCTGGACCCATAACAGGCGCCTTTTCCTATTGTTCTGTGATACCAAAGACACTCTTGATGGTCTCCTGCTGCTAAAGCCCATCCTTTGCAAAGTTCGTCTTGTTGTGTTTTGGGATATGCTTTGTATTAAATTCAGCTGTAATTTGTCGTGTTGTTGCCCTTCTGTTGCTGCGGACTATGCGTGCTGTCGACTTTCACTTCTCTCGTTCACCAGCCTATTTCGACCAGAATAGTCCTCATCGCTTGAAGTTTTTTTTTTTTCTCAACTGCCACTCTCCAAACACCCGAGATACTGTTGGGCGAGAAACCTAAAAGAGTCATCGTTTCAGAGATGCCGGCACCAGGTCTTTTTGCACCGACGATCATCCTTTTTTCCAACTCACTTAAATCTTTCGTCTTACCCGTTTAGACATTAACTTCCGTGATAACTAAGCAGCTCTGCGTTGTAACGTCACTCTACGTCACTTTCATAGTGGTTTACTTTCAAATAAGGGGTGTATCTAATTTTTGGTCACTCAGTGTACGTACATTTATATACAGGGTGTAAATTTTAAGTTGACAAAGCAGAATAACTCGAAAAATAAGCTTCACACGAAAAAATGCGTATAATCCAAAGTTGATTATTTTCGAGGGGGCATCTGCTGGTGCTAAAATTAGCCCACCCCCCCCGGCCCCTGGGGGTGGGGCGGGGGGCAACTTTAAAATTTCAAATGGGAACCCCTATTTTTTATTGCAGATTCAGGTCCTACATAAAAAACTACGTACATTTTGTCTGAAACATTTTTTTTTATTTTTGGTAGATGGCGCTGTAATTCAAGAAAATCCATTTTCTCATTTTTGCGTGGAAATGGTTACGGAGAAATAAAAAATACTTATTTACTTCGTAAATTTTGCCGCAAAGTTATTATTTTATTATTTTTTGCCGCGGATTAGGATAATTTTGTTTTGTTTCGTGGTCATGAGGCCACACAACTTTATAATTATCAAACAAATCAACTGATTAGCTAACTAACTAACCGAACATCCTACGTACTAACGAGTGAACTCATTAACTAACAGAGTAAAAAAGTAAAAGACTGTGTAAAGATGAAGTTATTCCCGTTTAAGATTTGGTGGTCCTTAAAAGGACCGATTGTTTTCGTTTTATTTTTTCTTATTTGCAAATACTTGCAAGTAAATGAATTTCGGGGTGCTTGTATTTCCAGTGAGTCCCCTCGCCTCTCACTTTCGGCCTGCTTGTTGTCCTTAAATCCCTTGCATCTCGCCGTTTTATGAAATTAAATGTTCAAATTGATGACCTCCAACTTCGATGCATTTATTGACTCGTTTTGTAAATTCCTGAACACATCTTGATAACATGTCTGGTGTAATTGCAGCGCAAGCATCTCTTATTCTTTGAATCATGTTTTCGCGAGTGGTTGGCGTTTCCTTATAAACGATATCTTTGAGGTAACCCCATAAGAAAAAATCTGGCGATGTAAGGTCAGGCGATCTGGCTGGCCAATTCACAGGACCTTCCCTGCCGATCCAGCGACCATGGTAAAGTCGATGTAGTACTTCGCGCGCTACTAATGAATAATGCGCTGGACAACCATCATGTTGAAACCACATGTGTTGTCGAAGTTCAATACTCAGGTCTTCAAGTAGATCTGGTAGTTCATTTTCAAGTAGGTTACGATATTTGTTGCCATTCAAATTACCGTCTATAAAATATGGACCGATAAGTTTATCGCCAATTATCCCACACCAAACATTAATTGACCAAGGTCGCTGATGGTTGACTTCTCGAATCCAGTGTGGGTTCTGTTCACTCCAGTAATGCATGTTATGTCGATTAACTTCCCCGTGGTTTGTGAATGTTGACTCATCGGAGAAAAGAACTCGTGCAAAAAAATGTTGGTTTGTTTGCATCTGCTGAAGTGCCCAGTGACAAAACGTTAGACGGTTTTGGTGGTCATTGCCATGTAGTTCCTGATGCATAGATACATGATATGGATGAAATTTGTGGAGCTTCAGCATTTTCCAAACACTCATATGTGAAATTCCTGATTGCCTTGATATTTCTCTTGTGCTCGCATGTGGATTATGAGCCACAGCAGCTAGGACTGACACTTGATTGTTTTCTCCACAAACAGTAGCTGCACGGGTTCTTTTTTTCTGGTTCACACTACCTTCCGCAGTAAATTGTTTAATAACTCGAACAAAAGAAGACCGTGATCGCGTTTGGCTAGGAAAACGCTGAGCATAAAGCGCGACTGCATTATCAAAATTTCTCCCACTTTCTCCATAAATGTACACCATCTCAATTTTTTCTTCCACAGAAAGATAATTCATAATGTAAATTCAAAAGCAATACGGCGTTGTACACTCACAAAAACAGTTGAAAAATTACAATCTTTTCTTCTAAAGATCAGAATTTAAAATGTAAACATTCTGAAAAAAATGCCAATGTTTACGTTATTTGTTTGTTGACGAAATGTCTTCAAATTACATTGTAGTTAAAACAATGTAGGAATCGAAATGAATAATAAATTAGTTATTTCCACGCAAAAATGAGAAAATGGATTTTCTTGAATTACAGCGCCATCTACCAAAAATAAAAAAAA
>JAHWFO010092776.1:797422-823649 GCA_023313115.1 Rhysida immarginata
TATTATTATTATTATTATTATTATTATTATTATTATTATTATTATACATCAGATATTTTGTTGTAAAGCCTATGTTTTTTATTTATAAGCCATTTTTTGTCACTTTTTATCCACCGCTCGCTTTAGGCTGCAGCCTGTTGAGCCGTGTATAAATTTTTTTCAATAAATTCAATTTAATTCAATTATGCTGTATCTGTTTAATAATCATTTGACGTTGATAGATCAGAGTTAGTTGTTCTATTTTTATCTTGTGCATATATCTTGTTTTTGAATGTTATTTATTCTCCCTTGGTTAAAAAGACAGTTTTATAGTATGCATTCATTATTTATCATTGAATTCCTTTAAAAAAATTATCTGTGAGCAAATTCTAAATCCAGAAGAGGTATCTGACATAAAATTCTGGGATTCATCTTTTCCTAGAACGAGACGAATGTGAAGGTTTTGTTTGCTGACTGTGAAATGGTAAATATACCCAACTTTCCCCGTTTGCTCCTTTCTCGGGAAGTTTTACAATGAGCATAAAATGGAATTTTCCTGGGTAATCGATAAACCAATGAACCCAGAGTGTTCCCTGAAGAATTTTGACCGTTCAAATATTTTGCAAACTCAACGACAAGTGACTTCAGTAAGATGCGTTAGCAAGGAATATGGGCAGCGGTGCATTGTATAAAACCTTCTGTTTGCCTTAAAATGAAGTGAAATGGTATATTCTTTATTGGGCAAAGTTTTCTAAAAAAACCTTACAATGAAAAGTTGAGAAGTTTACAATTGCTTTGGGCAGACATTAAAAACGCTAGCTGATGATAATTTTTACAAGGAAGATGACAATAATTTTTGTAAACTTCTAATAAATCTGAGATGGGAATTCCCCCAAACATATTAAATTAAATTTTTTGTATCTTCCTCATCGCTGGGGAAAAAAATTAACGGAAATATCGATTTTAAAAATCACACCTGTATATCTATCATGAACAGTAGCGAAATTTTTATTAGAATAATAAATAAATAAATTACCATAGAATTTTTGCAAACAGAATATACAGTAATAGTACATAATTTATTTATTTTATGTATTTATTTATTCCAATGTAAGAAACATACAAATATATAATAAGATGAATTTCCCATGAGCACATAGTGCTCGTATATTCGGAAAAAGCATCAAAAGAAAAGAAAATAAATTAGTATATACGGTAACAACAATTAAAACTGATTAACATATAAAAACCATTAAAAACTAATTATTTTTGATAGTCATAATCCAATTTTTAAGTTTATATCCAGATTTTCGTTTATCAGTACATAATTTTATTTCATTTGGTAGATCATTAAACAATTTTTTATAATTATAATCTGTTTGATGGAAAACGAAAGAATGCTTTGGAATTTCAATTGGAATCGTCCGATTTTTAGAATATCTTAAATTATAATTAAAATGTATGAAAATTGGCCGTTTCATTTTTACATAATTACATGTATATTTTGCCAAATTAAAAAGATAAAATTGATGAAAATTCATTATTTGATTTTTACGAAAATCATTATTGTTAAAGATACAACGAGTCAGCATATTAAAAAGATTTATAATTGGTTTTAAATGATTCACATAAGTTCCACCCCAAACTGGGATGAGATATTGTAATGTACTTAAAAAGAAAACGTTATATATTAAAATCAGATTTTTAAAAGTTAAGACAGTTTTTAATGATCGAATTATAAAAGTTATAGATCTTAATCTAACAAATAAACTTCTTATATGGGAATCCCATGATAAACGATAATGTACAATAATTTACAATTTTTATCACGAAGCATGTTTTCAACCTCAAAATATTACTAACTTTGTTCATTTATATTAAATTACAGAGTAATATTTGATTTATTTAACAAATATCTGATAGGTTTAAAAATTTTGCCAATCTAAAGATATGACATTTTTGAAAAGTTGAATCTAATGTTTTAAACCACTGAAGGAAGAAATCCCCTTTCCTATATTTTTAATTTCTGTTTGCAGATTTTTATTCAGGATGCAACAAAATGAACCCTGAAATATCCAGTTTTTTAACCCTGCCCGTAGTTTTCGGTCGTCTGCCATATCGCTGTGTTATCAGTTGGTCGACACTGGGCTTATGTACTATGGATGTTGATTTTTCTCTGATTTTCTGGCTTAACCGCATCGAACAATAATTATGAACAACCTAGTTATTTACTAAAAAACAATTTAAAAAAAAACAACTCCCAATTGCGCTATATAATTGTAAAATTAGAGGATTCTTTATTAGATTTTGAATCTGACGAGCAGGGACTTTATTACGGAAGTATGTAAACAAATATCCATATAAAATATGGTAAATATAGATTTTATAACTTTCAGAAGTGTGTTTTAAATTTTTTCCTAGCCCAAGTTTCTTAAAATTCAATATACTGTATAAAGTGTCTTCGCAAATTTTTCGTTCTGTTCCTAGTTTATTTAAAGCGAATGAACATTATGGTTCCATTTCCGGTTTGTATTCCATCGAAACCCTCCTAAAACAACGCTAAAGGAGCGATTATTGATGTTCTCACTATTCATCGGGATCGCCCCCTCTGTATTTCTCAGGTGTTTGAACTTAATTAATTGAAGGGCTCGGGGCAATAAGGATGTAACCCACAGGAAGATTTTTTTCAGAAAAGTGATGCTATATTTTTAAAAAATCTGTAAATCTGTATGGGTGATGTTGTGCTTTACTGTGATTGCAGTTTACTTGTGCAATTATTACTGAAACATACTATAAATGGATTTCACAAGCAGTAATTATTACATTTAGCAAGAACTTTTTCCTGTGGGTTACGTCCTTATTGCCCTAAGCCCTTCAATTAATACGTACCGTAATAGGATCGACTGTAATAATGCTTGCGATGTTTTCTACTTATTTCTTTTCAGTTTATTCTATATCAAATAGATGGAAGAAAGTCATGGAAACGTACCTAAGAAAACGAGAATATTACCCAAGATACCTGGTCTTAATTTTTCTTTTCATTTTAGAAAGATGAGAGGAAACTCAATAATACAAGATAGGAAAAATTATGTCATGTCCTATTTACTATGTCATTGAAGTAATTCCTAATGTCTGATGTTAAAATCGTACAGGAAGATTTGTTTACAGTTTCAAAAATTTAATTAGTGAATAGCCGATTTATTTTGTCAGTAGCTATAAAATTGAAGCTTGGCCTTATACCCCATGAGTTACTTGGAATCTGAGACACCCTCAGAGATTTATCTGAACCTCGGGCGTCATTAAAGTTAGCTCCTTGCAAGAAATATTAAGGAAGCATGACACGTGAAACTTAGATCCATAACAAAATCTTAAAAAACCAGTTAATTTGATCAGTGAAAATGAAACGCTAAAAGAAAAAGAAATAACAGCCGTTAATTATCGTCATGGATAAACACTGTTTACTTCTTGATTAGGTTTAATTCTTATATCGACAGTTATTGTCTTTATTGACGATGTGATCTTGAATAATTACAACATCCTAATCTAATTAACTTTCAGCACATCTACTAAGTTATTCATCTTGCTATCATTGGATCCAGGCTAAATCGTTTTCTTCTTGAGATCTTTATTAAAAACTTAATTTTGTGGCGTGAAATAGCTCGCAGGCCTTTGGGATCTAAAGAGGGTATGAGACCTATATTATATCGAGTTCAAAGAGAGTTTAGAATTCCTTCTGATTACTTGATCGTATTTGGCCGAGCAAAAAAGGAAAGAATGGCGAGGAATTTATCAGTTATTTACTGAAGTTAAAATTTTATGAGCTATTTTATGTCTTATACTTTAAACGAGGGACTTATTTTATCATCGTTAAGTAACAGTTTAACGCTTGAAATACAAGTTTATTTAAATCACTGGATATATGATAAAGAGAATTTTTTGAATGTATTGTAAAACGGAATTAAAGTTTAAAAATCGAGAAATCTGTCGCTAAAATAGGTTTTGTTAATTCGCTTCCGTTTCTCTTGACAACTTAATTAAATATTGTATTTAAATTTCTTTAGCACCGAATTAAAATACGGAGAAAGAAGCGTGAGGAAATTTAAAAGCTAATTATACAGCTAATGTTTTTAAAATAGTGTTGCGTTTCGTTAATCAAACGAAACAATGGCCTGCTTGAAAACTGCTTGGATGTTAGCATAATGATTTATTATCCTTTCATTAGCCTTTCATTTTTCTCCGCGTCACTGGGAAGTAATTAACAGTTAGTTTTTTTATTAATTTCAAAAAAATTCAAAAGAAAAATCGAAAGCTGTCTTGAAGTTTTTTTAATTGAATTTCTTTCCCCGCAGAAAACCAATTAAAAAATTTGAAGAAGCCCTTTGTGAACAAAAGTGAATTCACTCACAGCAGATGGTGTTTTCTATTTTGATAAGAAATCTAAATATGAATTGCCAGAAATTAAATTATTTTTAAATGAATTATTCAATTATAAGAATGGCACAAAACAAGCTTTGATCAATAATTTTGTCGTTCATTTATAATCAGTATCCTGTGTTGATCGCTGTAGATCGTCATAGACAAAAAAAGTTGCGAATGTTATTGCTGCCTTTAAGATTGGGTTTAGGGCTGTGGAGTCGCCGGGCGTGGAGTCGCCCGGGAGTGGAGTCGCCGGGCGTGGAGTCGCACGGGCGTGAAATCGCCAGGCGTGGAGTCACGAGCGTCAGAATTTCGCGAGAACAAAGCAGAGGAAACAACTAACAGTGCAGTCCAAAGTTGACATTTTCCAAAACCATAATATTTTATATTTTTAAGAATACTATATTCATATCATTTATAAATAATTATTAAGAAAACATAAAATCTGTTCAGAAAACACTTTTCAAAACTTAAAAGGTTAGACTAAAAACTGGGAGGTTAGCAAAGACTTAAAACTCATTCCATTAGGTATTGCCAACTTATATACGAGATGAAGCCACCATATCAGAAATGTTCCTTCAACAAGAAAAGGCTCCACAATACGGACAATTACTGATGAAGACGGTTCTCATTCCCGACGTTGCCGATTGTCGATAACATTGTGCATTCGGGTTGTGAGCTAAATCTCATCATTGACATATGCCATGGAATATCGACTTCTTGATTCTGGCAGAGGAGGGCAAATTCTAGAGTATAGAGATTTTTCCTTCCGAAGGGAAAAAGTAAATGGAAATGTTTCTCGCTATAAGTGTTCTAATTACGGATCTACCAAATGTAAAGCAAGATTTCACTTGGAAGATGGATGCCTTATCGTCTATGGAGAAGAACACGACCATTTTCCAGATCCGTCAGTGGTGGTTAGACGAGATGTGGAAATTCTCTAAAATGAAAAATCGAAGAAGCTCCCACGCAGCCTGTAAAACAAAGCTGCAATTTTACGAAATGGTTTTGCTAGACACACTGCAAAGTTTCAGAGGTTACTCAATCTCACTCGGTATTGCGGCCCAGAGATTAAAAAATATACTACATTTGAAAATCAAAAAAAATTTCCAGGCCTGGAAAGTTTTGGAAAATCAATGGTTTTTGACTTAATGTTTTCTTAATAATTATTTATAAATGATATGAATATAGTATTCTTAAAGATATAAAATATTATGGTTTTGGAAAATGTCAACTTTGGACTGCACTGTTAGTTGTTTCCTCTGCTTTGTTCTCGCGAAATTCTGACGCTGGCGACTCCACGCCTGGCGACTTCACGCCCGTGCGACTCCACGCTCGGCGACTCCACAGCCCTATACCTTAAGATTGCCCCTCGTGTTTTACGTCATCATATATGGGATCCGGCCAAAACCCCTGGTATAAAAAAAAAAAACACTCTTAAAGAGGAAAAGAAAAAAACCCAAATACAAATCCTCCAGCGTAAAACCACAAAAGAGGCATAACCCACAAATGAAGCCTTAATTTTTATCAGATATTTTATAATTTGTACATCATTTTTATCGAATTATCTGAAAAATAACTAAGTGTTTTTCTAATTGAATTTATTGAAGTGTTTTTTTTTCTTATTTGGAGGTAGGTGTGTAGGTGTGTAGGTATTTTTTTTTAAAATTTTTTTCTAATAATAATTTACCGAAATAATGAATTGGCGATCGGGTTGGCCATAAAAAATTTTTTGAAATCATTTAAATTTATAATTTATTATGAAATCATCTAAACTTTTAATAATCGATCCTCTTATATATTATTATTATTATTATTATTATTATTATTATTATTATTATTATTATTTTATTTGCTGTCGTGCATTCGGGTTATTATGACATTAAATTTAAATGATAAATGAAAAATTAAGCCAAATTGAGCCTACAGTTAACAATGGCTCTGAGGTATTTCCTTTAAACATCTGAGGTATGGCGTTTAAATAAATCCTCTCAGATACTAATCAGCTATTCTTTAATAAATTTAATATGAAATAAAAAAAACTATTTGGACAAGCATATAAGAATTGAAAAGTTGAATGGGTTTGATGCCTTAGGACTGAAGTTAACTGTGAAAAGTATCCAAAAGTATAAACGAGTTAAAAATGAAATAGAATAAAATACAATAAATACATATGCAGAGTCTGTAAGTGTGTATTAAAAAATTTCGGTTTTTTGAAATTCTGACTTCGGAGTCTGAAAGTCCATCAAAAAGTAGAATAGGAATGTCTGTAAGACCCAACCTCTATCTCTTTGTCTTCATCGATAAAATTGAGTCCAACCTCTATCTCCTAAACGGTTGGATCAATTGAAAAAACACCAATACATGTAATAAAACATTTATCAAATGTTGGGTAGAATTTGAAAATATTCTTAAAAATAGAGGTTTCCATTGCACATTTCAAAGTTGACTTGAATATTCGAAAACGGCGTCCGTTATTTGGAAATGGAATTCACATAAAAACCCCTCACCTGAAAGTAGAATAATTCTTCCATTGAAAGTACTCTATCAGATTTGTATTTTAGAAGTTAGTTCACTTTAGGTGAGACACCTGTATAGATTGGGCACAAAAGATACGCTGTTTGAACACTTTTTATTTCTCTTAGCGATGGAGTACGAAAAAATGTTACATTTAATGAAAGAGAAAACTGTCAAAATTTATGGAACTTACATTAGCAATTCCCGGGAGATACCGCACACATGGATTCCCTACAATGCATATTCTTGTCAGTTTGTCTACTGTGAATTGACTGGATGGCTGCAACAATCCGGTGTTGCAATTCGGCAGATCAGTCGGTAGTGGTAGCACTTAAACATGGTTTTGAAAAATCCTCAAATCAAGAAATATGATATGAGGTCGGTAGAGCACGATGATCAGGGTAGAGGTTAGTCCCACAAATTCAGCTGGAGATTTATCTGTCTTTCTTAAAATCTGTCAGGTTTTCTTTCATCCAATGTAACAGCGTGTTTAATTAAATCTACTTGGGAAAAATTCGAAAATAAAATAAAATAAACGTATATACATAAACGATGTTATATATAGCGTTGCGATTATTAGATTATGATTAGATGTTTATATTCAGCAGAGTCACGAATAGGAGAGTCACGAATTTTCTTAATTTTCCTTCAAAAAGTAGTTCCTACTTGGTAAGATGATTTCATATAGAACTTCGTTGTTGTTGTCGTTTTTCTCTGGAGTCGTGAAGATGTTGGTTAGTCCATTTAGGGAGTTCTTCTTGGAAGATTGGTGTAGAATTTGATGTAAGTATAGCAGGGATCCTCCGATTTGGACTTGAAGTCGTTGGCTTCTAATTGGTTTTTCTTTTTTAGATGATTGATATCAATGTACGTGAAATTGAGTGATAATTTATAAAATAATTTTATAGATGTAGAAATTTAATAAAATAAAAATGGAACAGAAAATCGTCCCTTGGATGTAAAATCAGATTAACTTAAATGATGAAAAAAAAACACACTAAATTTAAGGACGTTTTCAAGCGATTCTAAACTCATCTTCAGTTATTTTTGGTTGGATTAAAGTGATGTCTCATTGTTTCAATGTGATTCAATTTTGTTTAATTGTTGATGTGGGTTTTTTATTTGTTTGCGATTTATGTCATTGTTGATGTTGGTTGTTGCTTATTCATTGTTTAGTTGATTATTTGCCAATTATTAAGTAACGGAAGAATGGAACATTTATTGGTTTCACAATGTCTGTCTCTGTCCGTCCGTCCGTCTGTCCCCTTCATATTTTCTACATTTTTTCACGTAGAAAGTTGAAATTCCGAATATAGCTTAACATATGGAGGATCCCTGCTATAACTTCATCAAATTTTACATCAATCACCCAAGAAGACCCCCTTAAATGGACTAACCAACATCTTCACGACTCCAGAGATAAACAACGCTATTGAAGTTATATTTGAAAAGCATCTTACCAAGTAAGAACTGTGAGTACGTTTTGACGGAAAATTAGGAAAATTCATGACTCCTATTTACATCTAATCATAATCATAATCAAAATGCTATATAAAACATCTATTATGTACATGCTTTTGTTTTTAAATTTATTTTCTAATTTTTTCCCAAATGGGTTTAATTAAACTTTGATTTTAGACATATTCTAATTCCATTTAACCACTTGAAGTATACCTACAACGTAACATTTGTCTTAGTATCCTAATGTACGAGAAATAAAAAATTGTTACATGAATTAACAAAAGGCATCCTATAATGAATATTCTCATGAATATTACAGATGATGTAAAAACTTATAAAGAATTCTAACCAATACCTAATAAAATTGTTGGACATCTTATAGCCAATCTTCAACACGAAGCACATTTCATTCCCAGAATTCATCCCTGGGATGATTCTTTGTCCTGTTAATATACAATATACGATCAAAAAATATTTGGACACCTTTATTCCTTGCTTTTCCTGAAAAGAAGTAAGACATGAATATGGTGCGAGTCAACCATTTGCATTGATAACGGCTGCCAATCTGAGAAAAGCTTATTATTTTTTAAAAATTGCAATTAGAAGTGCCGGCAGTTCTTCCAAAAGATCAATGTTCAGTTCTATCACCGATGCAGGGAGTTGAAATGGGCGCACGATCGAGTTGAAACAAGAACGGGCTCTCACCAAACTATACTGAACCAAACTGTTCCATGCATGCAGCTGGAATTATCTAAAACAGAGAGAAAATTTCATGCCGAGCGACCAAGGGATAGCCCCAAACCATTACTCCTCAAAATTAATTGTGACAAATGCAGACTGGTATTATAAATTCGGAATATCGGGACATATAAAATATACGTGACAGCTTGAATACACGTATTATGATTTTATTGCACTCTTTTACCACTTTTGTTAACTCAAATAAGCTCCTGTTAACTCATGTAATTTTCGCTGTCTTTTCGCGGATGTTTATAGAAACTGCTTTGTAATGAAACTCTTAAAATCGTGAATACTCGTGAAGTTTCCTTAATTTGATATTTAATTATTATGAATTAGTAACGATCTCGCCTTAGGTGCCCATTTCGCTTGTGTGCTTTGAGGATGCGAGTAATGGTTAAGCGGCAATCTTAACACAGATCTGTGGTTACGTGCCACTGATTGTGAATAAATTTATGACTTTCTTCTATGCCTTCAAGTGATATACTAATGAGATGAGACCATTGCGTAGCAACGGTCGTGTTGACTAGTTCCGCACTCTCTGCCATCTTTTCCCCGAAGATAGAAAGGAAATTAGCGCGCGGTTGCTGTATCATGCTCGCCCTCGATTGGTGGGCGGCTATTTTGAAAGGACACCAGTCGGAAAATATCATCCATCCTCATTTTCCATCTATTAGCTTCTTTTACGTTCTTGGGCTATGGAAATAGAGCACTCAAGCATTTCTAATGATGTTTCCTCTCTCTCGCTCTCCCTCTCCCCTAACAACGAATTTTCCGACGGAAGAATAGAAGAAGCAAATTGATGCCTCTCCTATTCTAAATGCTTTGCGAATATATAATTGCGTGGGCAATAACAATTAAAAATTTAATTCTGGACTTCTAAATGTAAATTTATGAAACTTACAGTATTTTGATTTAACCGATTAAATCAGAAATTTAAAGATTTTTTTTTTTAAACTTCCATGTAGCATGGTGTTTCTTTGAAATATTAAGTAAAAAATATTGTAAAAACATATGCTAATATTTCAAACGCAATTTTAGATTGGAACCATTTTGCGATTAAATGTTTTTTCGTTGTTGTGAAAACAAAAAGACAACAATAAACTCTTTAATGGTATAATTAAAAAACTGAAAGTAGACAATGTATTTTTAAACACAATGCTATTCTTCTTGCATAAGATAATTAATAACTAATAAATGAAATTGTTGTTTCAACAACTTAGACAATATATACCGTCCCTAGGCGTCGAGCCGACGGGTCCCGATATAATAATTGCCCCCTCATTGGAGTGAAAGGGTGGTGTGGGCCAGTATAATCATTAATTTCAAGGAACTGCATAACTGTGGTCTTTATTCCGAAAAGAAATATCAAATACAAAACATAACAGGAAATAAAGGAAACTAAATATTTAGTTAATATAATCATGTCGGCATCAGGGAGTCCAATTCTTACGACTTGATCCAAAAGTCTTTAGTTCTGCATGCGAAACATTCAATTCATCGGTAGTTTCTTCTAGTTATACAACCATGCATTGTTTCGTTACCCCAATACGAAAAAACATGTCCGTATTTAGTGTTGACGACGCAAACCAATCGTTATTGGAGGGATGTCATCCAAATCATGTGTGGGGGAAAATGGGACACCTGAAGAAGAATTGTCTTTGAGAAAGGTGAGCCAACCTTGTCTCCTATTAGCGACGCCCAGAGACGCTTATTCTAGATTAACTTGGGGAGTCAGAGATTGAATTATGAGTCTATGCATCACTGAGATGATCTCAGCAATGATAACGGGGGCTCGAGCTTAGCTCAACGGTAAGGCCAAGAACGGATTCTCAAACAGATATGTTATTTCAGTCTTCTGTTGGCTCAGTTTGCGATTGTGCGGATAGTGAACATTAACCCTAAATTATATATAAACTTGGTAGTTTACGGAAATCTCATCTCATCGTAATTAACAACTTTCATTTGCATAACTGAGGATACGTCCAAATAAAGAGTTCCTTAACCACAAGACTGTGTCTCGAAGAAGGGGCTATTTTCTATTATTTAGGTTATCATCCAGGTCATACATAGCATAACACATGCGAGTAAACAAGCTCTCGCGGAGAACGTCAGGTAAGAGCGGGACCAGGAAGATAATGAAGGGGTGGGGGTGTCGGCCAGAAAGTGGGCAATGTTAGTATGGGAAGAGACTCGCCACCCGTTACCGACCGGCTTCTACTTCTCAATCTCATGGCTTGCTTCTCAATCTCCAGGCTGGAACAGGGCTGGAATCCGCATCAGAGGGGTAGTCGTCTGTCACAGTCGATGGTGGTCATCGCTCGGGAAATCTCATCTGTAGGAAGAGGTGAGGCTCGTTGCTTCGACCGGGTTCAGGATGGGAAGAATTCAAGTCTCATAGATTGCTGTCATCCTAAGACCGAAGCTGAGCATCGCACAGGAGCAGAAAAGGACCTTCGGGAAGAGCGTGAGCGAGTCGACCTGCTAGCGTGGGACGAAGTCGTCCATCATCTCTTCTTGTTCGTCTGGGGAATCTAGGTACAGAAGAGCCACATACTAATAAATGTCCGTATTGAAGTCGCGTGGAACGCAAAAAACCCGAAAACGTAATTCGAATCGAATGTTCATTTTATTCACTTTCGTCACTTCCAAAAGATTCATGGTTGGGAATTCGGTCACGTAGAAGTATCAGTCTGTGCGGAAAAATGCTGCCGAATCTTGCTGCGCAGAAACCATGAACTGTACATCATATTCGCCGTTAAAAATCCAAAAGTTTTCTTATGATCATAAGTCAGTCTATGGTCATTCGCAACATTCACGACCAAGTATCTTGAATCGGATATTGCTGTCTTCTCGATGTTTCGCCTCGTCATCAATCAACTTATAGTATGAAACAACGAATTTTTAGGCTTTTGGTGTAGGGAGATATTTCATGCTTCTCCATAAACGTTTTCGCCGGAGAGATCCTCGATCATCTCGGGGACCTTTCTGGTTGATCGATATTGTCGTTTTCCATACCTCCACGGAACTCTCGATTACAGAGACAAAGAGAATCAGCCTTTGTCAAAGAAATCCGAATGCCTTCTTTCCGGAAAACATTTTACACATTGTTTTGTCAATCACCCTAACAAAACTTGCTTTGTGAACCTCTCGACGTTGCGTATCGCTAACTGAGGCCTCGCAATCAAAACTATTCTTACAACGGTCGACAATGTAGCTACTGCAACAAAGTTTAAGTTGGCTAATACAATCTGTCCGTCGGTATAGCCATAATCATATAGCCGTTTCTATGATTATGGTATAGCCAAGAGCAAGATCGATGCTTTTAAAATAAAATTAGTAAATATTCAATCCTTGAAACAAAAACACTCAAAAATAAACGTAGACGAAATATTAAAAAAGACGTCTATCAAAAGCAACAAAACGAAACAGGACGTGGTGGGGGGGCGTTATAATTATTGCGTGTGAAATCAAATGAAAATCATTTAAATTCGTTGCTTCCATTTTTATTGCTGATTTTATCAGTTTGATTTAATCAATTCATTCAGTTCTTTTTAAGTTATCTAATCTATATTAACTTTAACATTTTCTGGTTTTGACCCGTTTCTAATATACCCGTAGTTATGTATCGTCATTGGAGATATGTAATTCTTTATTTACCTGCACGACGCTCAAATCCTTCCTATTTTTTATCACTTTCTCCGCTTTCCGTGTCTCCTCTATATCTTTACATGAATTATCGATGTTCATTTACTTTCCGCATTAGGGAATCTTTCTGACGTAGCATTGTGACTTTGCTAAAACAATAAATCTGAGTAAAAAAATCGTCAACTTGCATAATATACAACAAGCATTCTTATTAACAGAGAACGTAATGCGCGCATACTCCAAGCAGCACCAGCAATGCTTAATACTAGGTAACCACCGAAGTTCTTGCAGTTTTTAATTCCGGAAAACAAAATGATGTGCACAAAAAGTATCGTATCGGTAGTGCCCAAAGTAATCCCCATTGGCATCTAGTACCTTCTGCCAACATGTCTCCAGTTGATCAATCTCCTGGCTGTAAAACTTGCCGGTTTTGGACTCAAAGAAGTCCGGGAGTGCCTTTCGCAGGTCTGTATCATTGATGTAGGATTTTCAACGAAGATGGTTGTCCAGAGAATGGAAAAAGTAATAATCCGTTGGAGAAAGATCTCGTAAGTAAGGTGGAAGACCCATAGTTTCCCAGCCAAGCCGCTCTGTGGTTTCCCAGGCCACCCGCGCCACATATGGCCAGGCATTGTCATGAAGGAAGAGTACCCCTTTGCGATTCACCAATGGTGGATCCTTCTGCTGCAATGCCTGATGCACTCGTTCCAACTGCTGGGATAGGCCTCGGTGGCTCAGTGGTTGCGTGATCGCCTCTGATGCCCGAGTACGCGGGTTCGATCCCGGCCGAGGACGACGAGGATTTTTCAGGGGGACATCCTGAGATCACGCACTTCCTTCGCAAGGGAAGTAAAGCCGTTAGTCCCGTGTAGTCGTTTGCCGGCTGCACGTTAAAGAACCCTTGCGAGGCAAAATTTGCGGCCCCTATAACGCCGTCCTTAAATGACCATGGCAGTTGAAAAGGACGTTAATACCAAACAAAAGAACCAAACCAACTGCTGGGAGTACAGGTCCCCAGTAATGGTTTGGCCAGTTAATAGCAGCTCGTAGTGAACCATTTGGCATCTAGTCCACCAGACACACTATACTACGGAGTTCATCAGAAATGGCAAATTCTCCCGACCTGAATTTCTGGAACCAATGCCTTGCGATGCGTTCATTCACAGCATCATCCCCAAACGCTAGACACATTCGGCGACTTGATGCTGCTGCTGCTGACAAGCCCACCTTGAAGTCATAAAGCAAACAACACCTAACCATCTCCTTCGATACCTCCATTTGTCTTCACTTCTGCACGAAATGTGATTGATGTGAATACCCAACATCCCTGTATTTATACAGGCTAACCTTCCTGCTCCCCCCTGACATACATTATTTTGGACCACTTTGTACAGTCATTTGCATGTCTGTTATCATTTCCTTTTATGATAACATAAAAACGGCAAGAACTTTTATGGTTACCTAGTAAAACGTTGCAATCAAGCAATCCCTATTAACGAGTCAGAACACGCATCATTGAACCATCGACTAGCTTCTAAGTTGTCCAAGCCCTGATCTATATTTATCGATTGGCAAAAACGGATTTTTAAATATCTTCATACTTTTCCAGGAAATCGAGTTACAGACGGACGGACGAATTTTGGCAAAAAGAAATGTGTAAAGAACCTTTGGATACTCAATTTAGGGCAGGAGTCGTTAGTTGACTACTAATGATTAAAAATTTCTTATGGGCTGTTCATCATATTTTAACGTGTTGTTTTTACTTATAAAATTGATTCTTTTAAGGAAGTGGTTCGTTTAAAGAAAATAAACAGTGTAAAAGAAAATTTGAATCTGTTTTAAGCCTTTGGATAGTACTTAGTTTTCCACCTGCTCCTAAACCATTGGTTGTGCCATTAAACTGTAAAAGACAAATATCTGGCCTTTCTCAGCATAAATTCAGTTTTGAAAACTTTCAGTATGACACCTTATTTTGCGAGTTAGTGGAGAGAAAAGGGTGTTTAAGACGAATTAAAGTGACAGCCATTCTTAAAGCTATGATTCAGGGCGCGAAAATTGAAGGTTTCCCCTCCTTTTCAGTATTATTATCCTAAATCTGAAGTCCGCTCAAAGCGGATTCTTTTGCACATCCGGCGAAAGAAATGCGTATGGAAAGAAAAATCGATAGCAATATTCCTTCTCAAGATAAAAAGCTGTAAGAAGAGGAAAATTCCACCAAATAAATGAAAACCTGCTTTTGACATGTGCAACATGGAGAGTCAACATATGTATAACATTTATTCCAAATCTTGATTGTCCCTTTAAAGAGAGAAGAACTCTTGCGGAGAGAAATACAGAAAAAAAAAGTTATTTATTGTAGAAGTAAAATCGTAAAAGTATTCATGTAGAAGAGGGAAAAAGCAATTTCCAATGAATTTATCTAAGTCTACAAATTCTCATTCCCTTTTCTCTGCTTTTACCATCCCTGTATACATTTTTTTTTCTTTTATCTGACTTACCTTATACGATTTCCCCTTTTGAATCTATCAATTCTTAATTATCCTCTCGTGTAACATTTACCACAGGGTAATTAAGATTCTTTTAAATCTTCTTGATGATATCTTTGCCTTCAAGAATAATAATCAATTTTCTACATTTGCTTTCCATTTAATGATTCGCCGTTGATTCAGATCTTCTCTTTTCTTTTTGGCAATTCACTGTTCTAGAGCACTAAATACAAATAAAGGCCTGTGGACACAATCTTTCATTTGATAAAAATTTAATAAGAAACTTTATCATATAGCTCTTTCAAGAAAAAAATGGGGTTTCTCTGGTGTATTTTATAGCTCTTTCAAGAATATTTTTAATTTTAATATTTGAGGAAGAGATCTTCTCCATAAATTTCCAGAAGGTGATCTATAAGTCACTCTCATGTGAATATTAATTTAGTGTCCTCTGATAAATAATCTCTTGTCACCTTCTACTAATTAAATCGTCACTTTTTTAAAATCATATGGCTTGTTCTTTTTATCTCTAAGGCCAACATGGAAAATACACATTTCTCTAATAATACTTTGTGTTTCATGTCTTTCTTTTCTTAATTAATGTGCCTACAATGCCTTTTGTGCGCTTACTTGCTTTTTCTTCCTCTGAGCATTTACCTTGTGTGGGCATTCTTTAAAATTGGCTCACGCTGTCGCATGGCCTTATTCTCTGCACCTGCTCTCGTTCACGACCTTTATCGCGTCCTCTCACGTCCACCTTGCCCTAATCTTCATTCGCATCTACTCCTTCCTTTCGATATACGTTTTCAATTCAAACCTTATTCACTTGATTACTCGAGCCCTTTCCTCTTTTAAAAAATCAAATTTAAAATTTATCTTAGTGAATAGGCGCCTTCCACGCTCCATTATGACACTCTTAACCCTTTACGTGGCCTCTTTGATTGCCTAATTTCAGACTTCCACGTCTTGTTTTCAGCAACACTTGTTAGAGAACATTGGCATTCCGTCTCTGCGTAAGAAGTTACTCTTTTTAGAGATGGTTTTATTTTTTATTTCGATAAAAGAATTTTCGGTCTGGAAGAATATCAAGTTATGTTTTATAAGTACTCTGTTTTAAAATTATCATTATTCAAGTTTAAAAGGGGATCATATTAAAAGGAGATCCTGCATATTAGTTAAGATTGAAATGAGATCATGAGTTCCGTATATTTTATCAGACATGAAAAGACTCTTTCTCTTGAGGTTCATGTTTTTTTTTTTCATTTCAAGTGCTGTGACTTATTTAGGAAAAAACTTCATTTCATGTTCTTCCCGTTCTTCGAAAATTGCTGATTCATTGAGTTTAAGAAGAATTCTTTCAATGCCTTCTCTTTACTCTAATATAATAACGTTTTATAAAAAAATAAGTCACAATTTAAACGTTTCATCATGTCCCATCAAATATTGAACATGTTTATGTAAAGACCGTTATGTTCTTATGATCTTTTATAATCATTTGTGCCTGCTTCGATCTTCTGAAGAATGAAAGATTAAGCCCTGGTTATTGATTTCTGGAAATAATCTTAAACTACTGTTTCCTAATCTTAGCCCTCTTCCTGTAACAGAAAACAGAAAGATATCCTGCTTTCCTGTAACTGTATTATAGAATTCTCTTTCTTAAATATCATTGCAGGCGAGACAGCCAAGTCAGTATTACGCTTTCTAATTGCTGAACAAACTTTTCCATTGTTAATTTCTATGGCCTGGAGAGATGGGAATAAAAGGGGTTGAACAGAGGAGTAATTAATTTTTGAGAAGACCAGAAGCCATTATTAAGTGAAAGACGTCAAAGCATGAACCTCAGGGGCCATTCTGGAGGTTTGTTATTAAATTTAACGATAATGCCACGAACATAAAGGAATAATCGACAAAATAGGAATGACCATGGTTAATGACAAAATACAGGGAGAAAATTTAACTTTATTTGAAAAACTTTTCTAACGAAAAAAAACAAAACAAAAAAAAAACAACCCCACAATCAATTTTTTTTATTATCATCGATCTGTTCGTGGGTCTGTCTCTGTAACACTGTCTCATATTTTGATTTCGACCAAACTTGAAATTTAAGATTTTCTCATCAAAGGAAGTTTCATCCAAATTGGACATTTACAATATATAAACAGGAACATGATTTCGAATTTCTTTAATAATTCAAAATATCGTATATGCGTCATAGGAAAATTGTTTCCCAATTTTGCAACTTAAAATACTATAAAATAACAGTTATAACGAAAAACCGTGTGCGATTCGATAATCATCAAAAATATAAAGTTCATTAACCACATTTCATTACCGCGATTTTCATAACTCCAAATAGACTATTTTCCTGGATTATTATTTATAAAATTACTTCCAAAGAGAAGAATTTTTATATTTCATTTGGACTTTGGATTTATCTTTTGCATATGCTTCATTTAAAAAAGTTCAAACTGAAACTGAATTAATTCTACAGAATAAACCGAAACAAATACTAATTTTTATGAAACTCTTTCTCAGTTCCCTGAAATTATTTTCTCATGGAAAGTAAATTTAAATTTTACTGCAATTCGCGAAGCAAAGGGCCAAGTGCATGGCAGTTCTATTTTATGTCGGCGAACGCTTTAATGATGAGTTAATTTCCTTTCACAATTTTAATAATTGACTGTAGTTAAAAGGGTAAATTTTATTACACTTTCAAACCGGCCCTTGCAGACCAATTTCGTCCTCGTAGCACTTTGCAAAACTTCATAGAAATACTTCTGAGCTGAAGAAGAGAGATTTGTTTGAGATAATCTCTTACTAAAGATCATCATTTAAAAAGAATCACTATAGCGTTATATAGATTAAAATTTAATGAGTTTTATATATCTGAATCTATGTATTTCTTAGCTTTATTCTAACTTTTTTTTTTAATTCTGGATTTTTTGCAACAAAAGATGAAACTATCAGGACTCTTTTCCTAATGACTGTGGTTTGGGACTACGGTCGGGAATAAAATCCCGACTTACAGCTGATCTCCAAACATATAGCAAGATTTGGTTTGGTTTGTTTGGTATTAACGTCCTTTTCAACTGCCATGGTCATTTCAGGACGGCGTGATAGGGCCGCAAATTTTGCCTCGCAAAGGTTCTTTAACGTGCAGCCGCCAAACGACTGCACGGGACCAATGGCTTTACTTCCCTTCCGAAGGAAGTGCGTGGCCTCAGGATTTTCCCCCTGAAAAAATCCTCGTCGTCCTCGGCCGGGGTCGAACCCGCGTACTCGGGCATCAGTGGCGATCACGCAACCACTAAGCCACCGAGGCCGATAGCAAGGAACTAATAAGATATTATAAGTGAATATACAGGGTGAATACAAAAGTCTGATTCCCCCTTTTATTTTTTGAACCGAAGCAGATATGTCAATTTTAATGAATCCAATGAATAGGAAGTTGTGGGTGGCCTATCCCATGGTGCACTTTTCATCATCCCAAATATGCAAATTAGGACACATTCAAAATTTATCTCAAAAACCGTAAGGGATAGACAAAAAAACCCAATTGCAAACTTGTTCAGCATAAAAAAACAAACAAAACAACAAAAAAAATCATCCAAATCGGACCAACCAATCACCCACAATCACGTGGTGAACTGTTTGTAGCTTACAAACAGTCATACTGCACAAACAAGTTACTTCAAACAGTTTAAAAAAAAAGTTAATCAACAAAATGCTCGATGTGACGACCGTGGGCACCATAACACAATTGGGCACGGAACCTAACTGACGCCAAAACATCGGCAAGCATGGCTGGTGTCACTCCTCGGCACGCTTCCTGAATTCGTTGAACCAGATCCTCCAGTGAGGCGGGCCGCGTAGCATAAACCTTGTCCTTCAGGTATCCCCACAAGAAAAAGTCAAGTGGTGTAAAATCAGGGGAGCGGGTTGGCCAACGAACTGGTCCTCCTCGGCCAATCCATTGTTGTCCAAACATCTCACTTAGACGCTCGCGAACGACCAACCCGTAATGTGGGGGAGCTCCATCATGCTGAAACCACGTGCGCTGATACGAGGCCAATGGAAAATTGTCATGAAGTCTGTGACTACCACGTTGAGAATTTCAGCCCGGTAGCGTTCTGCAGTCAGTGTTCCATCGTAAAAATACGGTCCAACCACAGTGTCATTGTACAATCCACACCACACATTGATTCTCCAGTTCACTTGATGAGTTGCTTCTCGCAGACTTCGTGGGTTTTCGTCTGTCCAATGATGATGGTTGTGCCTGTTGATAACTCCATCCCTGGTGAACTGGGTTTCATCTGTCCACAACACTTCATGAATGAAGTTTGGATTGTCATTCAGGCAGGTAAGTAACCAGTTGCAGAAGGCGGCCCTAGCAACATAATCCAATGGCAGTAACTCCTGGAGACAATGAATATGGTATGGGTGAAAATGATGTGCGTGTAGAATGTTGAGAACAGTTCTGTGATGGCACCCAACATCTGCAGCAATTGCTCTGTTGCTTGTGTGGAGATTTGCAGCAACTGCAGCCAGAACTAGTGTCGTTGTATCCTCGTCGCCTTGTGCCCTTGGTCGTCCTCGTTCTGCATTAACATTCCCTGTAGCCTCGAATCTTTGAATAACGTGACGCATTGTTTGACGAGATGGATGGCGTTCGTTAGGGTATCTGTCTCGATACAACCTAACTGCAGCATGTAGGTTTCTCCTTGCCTCTCCGAAGCAGAAGATCATGTTGACCATTTCCGGAACAGTGTAGCTTGCCATCCTGGAATTGTCCTGTCTTCTGTGTGCTGAAACATGCCTTTTATTTGCTTTTCCGCATGAAAGTGAATGTGAGTATGGTAATTTATGTTAATTTTTTGATTTGCATGCTTTACATGGTGGAAATATCAACATTCAGTTTTCCTTGTGCAGTGTAAGCTACAAACAGTTCACCACGTGATTGTGGGTGTTTGGTTGGTCCGATTTGGATGATTTTTTTTGTTTTGTTTGTTTTTTTATGCTGAACAAGTTTGCAATTGGGTTTTTTTCTCTATCCCTTACGGTTTTTGAGATAAATTTTGAATGTGTCCTAATTTTCATATTTGGGATGATGACAACTGCACCATGGGATAGGCCACCCATTGGATTCATCAAAATTGACATATCTGCTTCGGTTCAAAAAATAAAAGGGGGGTTCAGACTTTTGTATTCACCCTGTATATGGCCCAAATGATTATTCAGATATTTTCTGTTGTTAGAAAATTGTTTTGCTTGCATAGCAAGAAATATATGTTGATATTAAAAAAAGACCACAAGAAATTTTATTGTTTACAAGCTTCACGTATAAAGCAATTAATTATTTGTCATGCAAATTATAATTATTCCTTTAATAAATACTTGTTGAAGGTTTTCTTTGGATATAGTAAATGACGATGTTTTTAAAAAAACATTTTAAATTAATTTCAAACACTTTTGATTTCTCTTAATTCCTTCAAAACACGTTTATATTTTCATTTTTATTCATTTTTTCATTAAAATATTTTCAAACTTTATTTTAAAAGTATGTTGTGTGTTGTATTATTCATGAAGTCAATTCGTATTATTGTATTTATTTTCCGTCTAAATGGTCGTTGTTTTTCTGTTGTTGCTTTTTTTTGCTTGGGATACGTTACTTAAAAAGTTTTTTTCCCTTCTTTGCATTTTTCTCGACCAAATATTCAGCCATTTTACTTTGCGTTGCTTATTTCTGATATAGTATTTCTCCGCTCACCCTTTTCCATTTAAGGCTTTTGGAAGCAAAAGACAATTTCGTCTATTGACAAAGAAATTCAGGACATTGTTTCGATAGTGGAAATGGTCTCGGTGATGAAAGAGAAATATATAGAAGGTCAAAACTAATAACGGTCATTTTCTTGTTCTTTCTATTTTCCTTGAGGGGTAAAGGAGGAGGAAAAAATCACTTACGTCTGTTTGCTGAGTTCCTTGTTTGTTCATGTGGTTTTTGTTGTTCTTTCGTCAGAAACTACAAGAAAAGTTTGTCACAGAAGCGGCTCAAACAGTCCAAAACTCAATATTAAGTGTCTTTTACTTCGCATTGTTTTATCTACGTAAAACATATGCCAAAGGAAAATAGGTTTTTTTCCCTCAGTAATACTCATTCTAATTTTTTCACATGGTATTGGAAATAGAAAATGTCATACCATGAACGCCTTGACTGAATGGTACACATTATTACTATGTCGGTTAGATTAATTTGATTGAAATTTAACTGCTATACAATCATATTTAAAAAAAGCACTCATTACTACAGATTATGGGTGATAAGCTAAGGATATCATATATATCCAGGTCCTGTGGCTGTCTAGGTGCACCTATAACTTATTTGAACAAGCTATCAGTATCTGATTTTGAGAATGGTCACATCGTTAAGCCAGATTACCCAGAGAGTTGGTTATAGGTGTAAAAAGACTAGTCATCATATGGAATCAAGAGAATCTATATACAGGGTGAGTCAAAAGTCTGTTACCCCCATACAATTTCAAAACGAGTGGAAATACAACAACTCTATTGCAGGCAACATATAGGAAGTTAGGTAGGGGCTAAACAATGGTGGTGTCAAATTTGACCTTTGACCTCGAACAAAATGAAATTTCAGTGCTCAAGCTACATCGAGTTTTGTCAATGAAAGAACTGCTCAATGTGGTGTCCTTCTACAGCAATGCATAACTGTGCACGGTATTTCACAGAACCCATCACATTTAATATCGTGATGGGTGTTATGTCTGTATAAGCTTGCTGAATTCGTTGTTTCAAATCATTTACTGATGCTGGTATGGTGACATACACCTTGTCCTTGATGTATCCCCAAAGGAAAAAATCAAGTGGTGTCAACCCAAGCGAATGTCAACTGTACCTCCTCGGCCAATCCATCAATGTGGAAACATGTCATCCAGTCGTTGACGTGCAGTGGTTGAATACAAATTCCATAGTACTGAAAATTACAAGCATGACAACGCAAATTAAGCCGGAAAACCATAAAAATCTGAGACTGGCTTGCTTGTTTCTATGACGTTTCTTCCATAGAGCTTGTCTAGGATGTCATGAATGACGTTTGGAATGCCAGCCTCCAGCCAGAGATCTTCAAAAAACGATATTGCATGCGCTTCTATATCACAAAATGACATTTGGCAAGTTTCTTTTTTGCTTCAAAGCCACTAGTGGGCAGGTTTTTTTATAAATTCATGTTTCAGAATTTTAATAGTTAAAATGAATTTAATAATTAAACCATTCTTAGTTGGCGAATATCACCATAGAATTTGGTGAACGTAGAATCACTGCTTCATGGCATAACATTTTCCATTCCCTTTAGTGTACGTATATTCAATTCTAAAAAATTCAGCTGCTTTATTAAAAGAGAGTACGTTGAATTTAAGGAAAAATCACCTATAAAAGTTAGTAACTTCAACGATCTATAACAGAAAATAGAGTAGGATTTGTTTAACTTAGAACTTTCCGATTGTCATAAAATTTCTCATTAGCAAGCTAACGACTCCAAGTTCTCATTTTAAATATAGGATTGATTTTTATTTCCGAATTTATTTTGTAAAATGGACGGACTCGTGATTGGAATCTATTGATGGAAAGGACTTTTCCGTGAACGTCGAAAAGAGTTGAAGAGACTCTACGGGCCGTTTGTAAAACTTATCCTGACGATTCAAAGGGCAAATGGAGAGCAGATCAATTCTCTTGGCTGCATTCTTGTCCTTGAAAGTCTTAAATTTACAGTTCAATGATGATTGTTGAAGAAATGTGAATAAGAACTTTCTTAAAGAACTGCAGGTTGATACTAATTTATGAGAAGGCTAATATAACACGATGTCATAAATAAAAATTTATAATTGGATTTTGAAATTATTATTCATAAAAGGCATTTTTGAGCTTTATTTCTTCTCTCACCAGTAAGAACTGCTTGACTATGTCGTAAATTTTTGATAGTGAAATCATTGTAGTATCGATTTTTCAGTGATATTTTTATGATTAAAATTTGAAGAAATGAATTTAAAAAAAAATTCCTTTCGTTTTATGCTGATAAGCATGAAATGAGAAAATTTTCCTTGCGTTGCGAATGGTCGATATTATCTAGGCTATCCAAAAGTTGTTTTTTTTTAACTGTATTTTTCTCTCACGACTTAGATGATACTGGATTATACCATTGAATGATGATGATAACTCTTGTGGTATTTTTAAAGAATAACTTCGGTATATCTTCTAATATTGTAACGGCTGTGATAATTTTAAAAGTTATTTCTTACTAACAATAAGTAATGCTTGTGAAATAAATTGAAACTAAATATTTATGAAATATTGCAAGAAACATATTTACTTGTATAGGCTGATTCGTTAAAGTAACCTTCATCTTTTCTTTTGTGTTTTTCTATCGATATTCCAATCGAAATATTTCTCTGAAAGACTCGATCGAAGTCCAATTTCACTCTGTTCAATCACTGTTCTGCAGCGTATGCTATCACCATCGTGGACAAATAATCAATCACCTTTCTACTTATTTCACTGGCTGAATTCCTTGTAAATATTATTAATTCCGACTTCTGATCGATAGTTTCAATACACTTTATAACTTCTTGTATATATATTAATGTTCTCGTACATTAATATCACGCATTACAGGTGATTGTAAGCGATCGCGATGGCTTTCTTGCAGATCTTTTTATGCGATCACGACGGCTGATCACAGATTTTTCAAGAAACATTTTTATAAGGTAATCAAAAAAGTTCTTGCCTTAAAGGAAAAAGGATTAATGTAGTGTCGATTTTTATTGGTGGAAATTCGTTATAGCAATAATGTGTTCCTACATTCAAATCGCCGATAAAGTTTAAAAAAACTTTGTACTGAGTTTTGAATGACTTGTTAAATAGTAAGTTCTGCAATATTAATAATCGTGCAAAAAAGTTAACATTTTTATTATTTATCGTTTTTTTATTTGATGGGACTGAGAATATAACAAAATGTTAAAAAAATAATTTTCTGAAATAAGCTTTTTTAAAAAAAAACTATAGAGAATTGCGCACCTAACTTTTTTCGAGGACTTCAAGGCAAAGACAATTGGAAGTAAGAACCTAAAAATTATTTTAAAAATATTGAAATAAATTCTTGGATCTCGCATTCATATTTTTAATAATTAACTAGTCGATGCCCGCGGCTGGTCGATGCTGACAGCAGATTAGAATTCATTATGAAAAAGAAACTGAGATTGATGATTGTTGTTGTCTCCTGTGAAGGCTTTATGATGCCAAAGCAATTTCGAATGGGCGACGTACCCGACAAAATAACTATAGTTTGGTACGTCATTTCGTATGTTGAATTTTTACGATTCTGCAAATAGACTTTTTATTATTTAGATATTGCTTATTTAAAAAATATCCTATAGCGTTATTCAAAATGTTTCATCTTTTTCAAATAACAATATTATGAATGTAATAAACACATGAACACATTAGGCAAAGATAAACTCTACGAGTTTTGTCTCTTAACTTATTAAATGTTCCATGTGACTTCTAGTTACACGAGAACATCGAAGATAGTCGAGTTCATCCATGGTTGTTGGAAAGCTTCTGTTTCATTTCTCATATACCTATTTAGTATGTGCTTGATGAATATATTAGTAGAATTATATTGGATGAATCGTTTTGAATAAACCATCATTAATAATTTAGGGAATCTACAGGAGAAAAATTTATAATCGTGTTGCTTTTGTTTAATTGAAGAGACATTCTTTTGAGATAGAACCTTGACAATATGATACTTTATAATTTTCTTTTAAGATGATATGATGTTTTATAAAATAATCATATTAAAGACGAAAGACTGATTATATGAACAGTTCAAAACATTTATGCTGAATTTTTAATCTTCTATATATATAAAGAAGGATGTTTGTAGGTGGGTAGGTCTGTCTGTCTGTACGTTTTTTATACAAATCTACAGCTTTATTCCGATCTTGATGAAATTTCGCATACATGACCTTCAAAGCATGAGGAAGGTCACTGTCTACCTCAGATTTCGGAAAAATAATAATTATCGATAAAAAATCGATATTCATGGTTATGGCAGGGCATATTAATGAGAAATATCTCATGACCAACAATGCAAGGCAAAGTTTGTGCAACAATAGGTATCAACAATGGTATCAACACGCAATGCACCAACACAAGGCAGGGATCAACAATCAATATCTCATGACCAACAATGCAAGGCAAAGTTTGTGCAACAATAGGCCCATTGTGTTCGCATCAACAATGGTATCAACGCGCAATTCACCAATAACAATGAGCACAGAATGATGATGTAATCAATGACGTATATTAAAGATAGACTCCGAATCCTATTGTTGTAACTTGAAGCAAATTGGGAAGCTCCATGCCCAGAACTGTCATGGCTGAAAGTGAGTGAAGATGATGCAAAACACATGGCTAAACACGAGAGTAGCTGATTAATAATTCTTTCACACGCCGATCACGGAGTGATAAGTTTATCTTTTCGTTTACTTTGTATTTGAAGTATTATATTATATTTTATAAACAATTTTTTGATCATGGTTTCAATTTCAATTTCGTTTCCATTGTCTTTCAGTAACGTATTTTCATTTTATTTACGTATTTTTGATTTATTTTTGTGGAAAATGATTTCTGATCCTTTTTCTTGTCTGTTTGTACAGTTGTATGCAGAACAACTTTGAATAATGGTTTTGAATTAATAATTCCTCGGGCCCAAAATCTTCAAAAACAAATCAGCCAGACAGCTAATTACTCCACGGCTCACTCCTGCCCAGAACTATCATGGCTCAATTTGCTTCACTTTTTGCCGTTGTTAACAATAGAATTCGGAGTCTATCTTTAATATACGTCATTGGATGTAATGTTAAAGCAATCTTTCCAAGAATTATAACAATGAACATAAAATGATGATGTAA
>JAHWFO010092776.1:824049-851258 GCA_023313115.1 Rhysida immarginata
GAATTTTCATTAAGATTTTTTACTGTATTAATTCTAAGCATTTTCATGTGTTTATTTTTAAGATATTGCAAAATTTAATTTAATTTTTTTAGATTGTTCTGTTTACATCCAAGTGTAATTATCCCGGGCAACGCCGGGTACCTTTGCTAGTAATAAATAAATAATAAAGATTTAAAGAATGCATTTAACAACATAATGGCTTCTTGTGTCCATAACCATTCTTGAGATAAAATATAAATATTCCCTGCTTTATCAAAGCCACTTAAGACTTACATTAGTGCCTGTTTTCGTTAACCGAAAGAAACCGAAGACTATGTTTGCGTTTACGAAAACTGGCATATAGAAAAATAGCTTTTAGCGTTTGTTTATCAGCGATTCATCACAAAGACAAAGCGTTTCCCGAGCAACCAGAACTCTTTTTCAGTCCGCCATAGCTTTGAATTGTGTTTGTGAGCATGTGTCTTTTGTCTCGAGAAGAGCTCATAAGAGTGTTAAGCTTAGCGTGAAACTGAACGCAATTAAGCATCTCGGTCGTGATGAACGAAATAAAGATATGGCACATGCGTAGAAATTGTATGTATCCACCATTATTCAGTGGTTTTTTTTTATTTTGTGGGTTTTTTAGTATGATTTGTTATCCAAATTATCGGAAAGCTCAAAAAATTTACCATATAAATTAAGGGTAATTGTTGAATAGCTCTGCACCACTTTGGCTTTCGAAAAGTTTCATAAGCACGCTCTACTTTTAGACAGTGGGGGAATCCGTACAGTAAATTCTCCAAATTTATTTCTTCAAATATATTTTTCACGATATTTGAGGATTGACTGCTGAATCGTTTTTTGTCTGCAGATCGTTAAATAGCTAAGATGTTTTGATGCTTTTATGTTTTGCGAGTATTGTATGGAGAAAGCAATAAGAAAAAACTTCGTAACCAAAGCTCAACAAAATTATGTATACTCACCTATTTATTTTTCCGCGTATTAAAATAAGTTTAAAAATTCCGTTTTATTGAAAAGTTTTTAAAAACATTAGGATTATTCGGATCTTTTGAGCTCAAGAGCCTAATTTTTTTTTCTTCTGCCGATTGTAATTTCATCTCGCCATATATTACATCTTTTGTTTTTAGCGATTCCTTTAGAAACTTTCACTTAAAATCTCCCCCCCCCCTTCCCAGATCCCTGCCTGAAGCTCAGTTGTCTCCTTCCTCCATGGCCTGAACAACCATTTGTATTGCTTCTTTATATGTCACCCATGTTCCGTAATTCTATTATCATTTGATGTCTGTCATAACGGTACAGCCTGTGTGTGTGTGTGTCTGTGTGTGTGTGCGTGTGTCTGTTCGTGTTTTTCTGTGTGTTTGTTTACATAGGGTGTTGTGTTATCATACAAAACACAATTATACGAAAAGTCAACAATTACGCTTACTAGGACCTTCGGGTTATGAAAACTCTATGGAACATAGGTGCAAGTTTTTCGAACGGGAATTCGTATCAAGCTGTGAACGCAAACCTATTCGAATTCCTCATTTATATTCATGAAAAGAAATCGTTTTGGTTTTTTTCCACATAAAAAGGAGCAAAAGCGGGTTACTTTTTTTAAATGAAAAATTCATATCTTAGAAATTTCTTCAGGCGTATCCTAAACGATCCAGCTAAAGCGAAAGCCAAAGTAGATTGATTTCACCGCTAGAAATAATGAACTATAATCGCCTTGAAGGCTTGAAAAAGGGATATTTAAATAATAACCATCGAAAAAAAAAAAACTTTTTCCTAGAATTTCTAAAATAGCATTTGAACTATTACTAAATATATTTTCATATAAATATTTATTTAGAAAATTTATATAAATCGATAACATACAGTATGGCTAAAAAGTCTTTCCTTTTCAACATTACAAAATCTTATTACAAAGAAATAATTATATTTATAATTCTTGTAAGGTTGGATGCAAGGGAAAGACTGTCATTACACTTCTACTTGTGCACCTTCTATCTAATTATCGATTTCGCGTCACGACTCTTGCAACATTTGTTTTTGCAAAGTTGCTTATGTAAAATTTTCTGTACCATGGAATTCTGAGTTCACGAGATGCACGACTTGTAGTCTTCGAAGGGCTTCGTTGAAATCTTCCTGCACAGCCTGAACAGTCTCTTCACTGATGGGTGGTCTTCCTGGGCCCCTATTCTCGAATTTTTCGTGTTAACTCACAAGAGTTAACAGTGTCGCATGGCACAAAGTCAAACGACTAAACAAAATTGGTATTTTCGAAAATCACCTCATGTGCTTTTCGTTATCAACTCATGTAGTGGAGCTTGTGAGATACTTACGCACATGGTTAAATTGGTTGACGAATTCGCTATCTGCTATACAATTTTTCATTTAAAGGGGAAGTCCAGCCAAAATGAAAGTACGGGTGGATATCTTTAAATTATATGGCTAATTCACGATATGGCGAAATAGTCTTAAAACTATTCGATAATTAACAAAAACACAAAACAGCACGGGTTCGCGGAAATAATTTGTGATGCGGTCGATGATACATAGGAGAGCAGCAGCACTATCTTCAGACCGGAATCCATAGGAATGCATGCAGCGCATTAACCCTATTACCAATCTTGCTGAAATTTCATCTATATTTTCGTCTTGCTGACCTTTTCTTCATCATTGCGAGGGATATCGGACTCGGGTAGGACTCGATAAAATTTTTCTACATCGTTTAAATTATTATACAGATTTTCAGCAGCAGAGATTCAATAGTACACATTTTTTTAAATAATACATCAGGAAATCCCGATAGCAATTTAAACCTCTCTACATTTTATGTCTTTCTGTATAACGTTCTCCTTTTTGTTTATTTTAGAAATATTTTTAAAGCTGACTTATTAACATTCAAAATAAGAACTATTTCATTGGAACGGAAAAATGGTTTAGTGAGCAGAGCACGTGGCAACTGTTTCCAGTTATTTGATTGGTCCTTGCTGAATAATCTTGATTCCAGACGTGTAGCAGTGTGCGAAACTCATGTGAGCATGACATACCAGGTGCTAATCGAAATTTCGGAGAATTTTCTTGTAAAAAGCAGAATACGACCTTATACCCTATTTCCGCTGTCATCTTCAAAGTAGTCACTTCCCGCACAACGATCCCAGCGATTTTCCCAGTTTTGGAAGCACTTCTGGAAGTTCGAAGGCTGTAGAGTGTTCAAAACCAGTTGCAATTTCACTTGGATACCTTCAATGGAGTCGATACGTCGCCCTTTCATTTTAGGGAAGAGGTAGACGTTTCAGGGGGCTAGGTCAGGAGAGCAGGGAGGGTGGGGGACTGTTGCCACATTGTTTTTTACCAGGAATTCCTTCACAAAGAGCGAGGCGTGTGCGGGCACGTTATCATGGTGGAGCAACCAGTCTTTATTCTTCCACAACTCGAGCCGTTTGCGCGAAATTTTCCCTCAGTCTCTTCAGATTCTCGCAGTAAAACCTCCTGTTGACAGTGTGACCAGATAGAATAATTTGGAAATTCGCAGAAGCACAAAAACATGTTGTAACACAAACAGCAATAAAACTTGGCAGAGCAGCAACTGAAAGATGCGCCAAGAGGCATCTAGCGACAGAACCTCGTACTGTTTTTGGTTTGGGCGGAATATTCAAATTCTCGGATATTTTAGGTAGACCTCGTATTTCCTCTCACCAATGGAGTTCGTTTTGTAGTTTGAATTGCAGAATAACGATCGTATGAGTTGAAAACTCTCTAATAAGATATGTAAGATTGATTGAAACACGAAAATTTCGAGAATATGACCCTGTTCGCGGAAGAGAGTCCACATTCTTTGCTACCATCCCGCCTGCCCTCTCTCGCCACTATTGGCTACGCTCGTGCTCCTTAGAGTTAGTGCTTTCTCCTAAACTGATGCCATTTTCACGTTCTTGCATTTGCAGTACCTCCTATATCAACTTAAGATATTTTTTTTCACTTATATTTCACTACCTACAGAGAAAAAAAAATCTTCATGAGTAACTGTAATTGTTTCTTTGTAATAAAATTTTGTAATTGTTGAAAAGAGTTTTTGGCCACCCTATATTCTAGAGAGATTTAAATCCGACATACATATGCATAATTCATGCACATCAACCAACATGTTCATAAATTTGGCAAATAACACTGATCAACAGTAAAAATCTTTCCGACTTGAAAATAGCTATTTCTGATTCATTTCATCATGGAAAACACGAAAATGACATTTAAAACTTTCAGTTAGCTCTTGGTTCTCAGATTTAGCCCATTCAAGTTATAAGGATTAATTTTTCGTAAGTGACGAACATGAAGAGCGATTCCATCAGAACATTTCGCAAATGGAACAAAGGTATCAGGGAAAATGGAATACTTCTGTGCTTGCAGAGTACTGTTGGACAATGACAAGAGACAACTCAGAAAAGGAGTACAAGCGACAAAGAGAAGACGTTCACGTGAATAAGTCATTTTATTTGAGGTTAGTGAAACTATAAAACCAGAATGTAATGTCAACTAAACTAATCAATATCCAATGTCACATTCTCGATCCAAAATTAGGGTAGTTTAGCTATTTTGATCAAGGAAAGAATTCCAAAGTGAAACAGTGTAATAGCAATCTTTGTGATTTTTATATTATCTGATGTCAATAGTCGCTGTTTGCTTTCAAAAAGTGCTTCGTCATTGATGATAAAATGAAACTCTTTCCATGAGAACTGGATATTGAAAAGGTCCATTTCACATTTCCGATCTATAATCCGGAATCAGCACCAAGCAATTTTAGTTCTCCCTCAAGCTTAAGGAGGATTGTCAAAATCAGGTTACTCATTCAAAGTGGAAATTCTGAACTTGGTAATTTCAAAACATTTATTTACTGCTGCACCAAACGTGACTACGTGAAGTGATATGTTGGTTAGAGAAAGGGAATAAAGAAGATAATAAAAATGTTGCTCGTTTTCGGGTATTATCGTATTCGTCTGAATACATTTACCAGTTGAATACACTATTCATAGTTTATTTATTTATTTATTTATTTATTTATTTATTTATTTATTATAGAATAAGAGTAAAATAATCATTGAATGAAATAAGGACTTGTAATACAGTATGCTTGTATATATTTTATAAAGATGGAATTTGACAAGACAATTGTTTCGGCTGCCGCCATGATCAATATAGAATATTTTGGTTATTATGAGGATGAAGAGTTAAATAACGAATTGACAACTTAGATATTGTTGTTGGTGTTAACGATCAAATTTTTTTTCTTCATTGTGAAAAGATTTGAAATTCCATTATTACAAACTTCCTTATTTCATTTCGATTATTTATATAACGTAATACAAGAACAATTTTGAATATCTTACTCCTAAAATTAAAATAATAATAGAAAAACAATACGAAACAAAAAACCATCATAAGAATAAAACAATAAAATGGTCATGAACTTTTTGGCTCGTAAGGAACAATTAAGGCGGCTAAAATAGTGTCAATTCAGATTTAGTTTTTCACGATTTTCTATCAATTTTTTGAAAGTTCAGTTAAAATGACAAGTTTGTAGTATTTTGGCCGATGGCACTTTCAGATGAGGCTTTTAAGGAAGAAGGACGGGTATCGGTGGCCGAGGGCGCTGAGGTGCAGAACTGTCCTTTTACTAGCAGCTAGGAAAACAAAGTTAGGCCGCAATAGGCTGATCTCCTGCTAAGCTGAATTTCAAATAGAGCCAAAGAATATTTAACACCTTGGACACTAGAAAAAAGGTAAAAAGAATAGAAAATTGAGTGAGAAATGGCATTCTTGTATTCGAACTTTTTTTTTCTACGACACCTTGTTGGCAGTGGCGTAACTAGAAGCGTGGAGGCCCCTGGCTAGAAACTCTTATGTGGCTCCCTTTCTTCGGTTTAATCTGGCGTGGGCCCTCTTTCTTCGGGCTAAACTGCCGTGGGTCCCTGGACATTTGCCAGTCTAGCCACCCTATAGTTATGTCCCTGCTTGTTGGGCAAGTGTTCATAGCGGATGCAAACCATTTTCGCACGAATGTTATTAGATGGTCACTATTTCACAATGCATTGGTTGGGTCCTATAAAATGCAAATATTCCTGAGAGTGTCGAAGATATGGATACAGTTTTTAAACAAAACCCAGAAGTTGATGCTAAACGATCCAAACGAAAGGCACTACATTATTATACATGACAGATCGTTGCAGTTACGGGGGCAATCCTGCGGTGAGGCATCATATATTCATTCAGGTAATGTCAGACAACGTTGTGATATTGGAACAGGTAGAATACTGAGCCTTCATCTAATTGCATGATTAGGAACTGCTCCAGCTATCATAATTGTTGCTTGGCAATAATAGCCCACCGGACCGAACATAAGAACGCATGCGCATCAAGCAGCTTCATAAACCCACACAGGCAACATATTACTGTAGAATGCAACCTTATATACATACACTCACTCACCAAAAGTCATGGCACACCCCTCCAATCAGGTTCCCTGTCCATAATGAGACAGATCCCGCTGCTTCCATTCTCGGAATGCAGGTGCACAGGACTCCTTGATATCACACAATAATTGTAAGCAAACCTAGCTGCAGAAATGGCAGCACGCCGAGAACTATCCGCATTTGAACGGGGGATTATTGTTGGTGCCAGACGGATGGGTGCCTCAATATCAGATGTAGCCAACACCCTGCAATTTTTCCGCACAACCATTGTAAGTAAACCCAACGAGGGGTTACAACCCATGTCGGACAGTGGACGGGCCGCCCACGACTCATTGATGCCGGAGATGTTCGCCAGGCCACCCGGCTTGCAACTGTTTACCGAAGGGCTATAGCGGGCCAAATCACCATGCGGTACAACCAGGGACGTCCCACAACTGTGTCCGTGACGACAATTCGACGAACCTTGGCAGCTGCAGGCTTTGGGAGCAGGAGGCCACGACGGGTACCACTCTTGACAGCTGCACATTGCCGGCAACGTCTAGCCTGTACCAACCAACATCGACATTGGACCGCTAAGGACTGGCGAAGGGTTACCTGGTCTGTATAGGACCAATGGACGTGTCCGTGTCTGGCGCAGGCCACACGAAGTCTTGGACCCCGTTTGTCAGATGGGGACCACTCAGGCAGTTGGTGGTTCCATACTGGCCTGGGGTGTATTCTTATGGCATGTAATGGGTCCACTAGTGGACCTGACATCCACTCTGCGTGCTACTTCCTACGTCGATCTGCTTGGGGACCACCTGCACCCCTTCATGAACTGTTTATACCCCGCGAGCGATGGCATCTTCCAGCAAGATAATGCGCCTTCACACACGGACAAGGCAGTGGCTGGAGGAACATGCTACCGACTTCACAACAATGATTTTCCTCCACGTTTTCCAGATTGCAATCCCATTGAACATTTATGGGATGTAATCGAACGCTCTGTCAGGTCATCACCAACACAACTGGTAAATGCAGCATTGTTTTGGAGTGCAGTGGAGGCGGCATGACTTGGAGTGCCTGTGGATGTGTTCCGGGGCGATAGCTCTTCCACGACGGGTCGCCGCCGCTATCCGGGCCAGAGGGGGGCCCAACATGTTATTAGGCAGGTGTGCCATGACTTTTGGTGAGTGAGTGTATAACTTAACTACAAGGAACACTTCTTCTCTGCGAAGAGCTCTGTATAGAAAAAGGAAGGAAAAATTCGCGACGTGGACCTGAATCAGGGACTTGTAATTCGCGCTCGCTGTCGCTGTTCTTATGTAAAGGTTGCAGAGCTTTTTCCTTCCCTTCTCTGTATTTTAATTGTATAAGCTTGAAGAATTCTTCACTTTTACTATGAAAATACACCGATGTAAGCATACATTGATTCCGTCAAAATGTCGAAGATTTTCAATTTTTTTCTCTTTTTTTTCTCGTGGAATTCAAAGCTTTTCAGTGATTTTTGTTTGTTAACAGAATAGCATGTATTTCACTCAGTTTTTTTTAAAGACAGTTTTTGTTTTATTCACAGCCAAATTATCAGAAATATTCTAGCTAAAGAAATTTTCGATTCTGAATTCGCATGATATGAAATATTAAATTGTTTTAAATAAGCGGAAAATATTTTTAAATATTTGCTTATCTGTCTACTTGTTTTATAACTTTTTTCTGCGTTTTCATTTCGTTCCTGTGTTTTCATATTTTATGATGTAACCTTTTCAAAAATTAAATTATGAATTATTTATATACTGTAACGATTATTAACTCCATAATTCTTTGGAACATCACATTTTGCATTACATTTGTTAGATGTAAATAATATTAAATTTCCATTTAGCATTTTATTGGAATTTTTCGAATCTGCATTGGTCATGTGATTTTGCATAAATTCTTTTAACATAAAATTATCGATCACAAAGCGAAAAAAAACATAAATCCTATTTACATGTTTATGTTGAGATATCAGCGTATGAGGCTTCCAAAGGAGAAAGATCATGAACCTTAATATGTTTCTTTTTTCTATAATGTTGATCGCAACTGAGTAGTAGTCTTGTTTACGGCTATAAGATAAAGAACATTTATTTGGGTCCGAAAAAAAAGAATGTTTTTCTGGGCAGAGGCGACAGCTGAATGTTCTGCGTGATATTGATCTGAATTTCCATCTGAATTCGTACACCTGTTGCAAAAGAAATTAATAAAAATATTATTCCCCTTGTTAGATAAAAATATCTTCATAGACAAAACAAAGAGGAAACTGGCCTTAGGAGCTGAATAAACCTTTTGTGGACAAATGTTTCCTCCTACCTTCTGTTCATAAATATCTTCGTCGAATGTTTTCTTCGTCATCGTATCCTTTCTTTTAGCAATAATATTCGTAGATTACATTATACATATGATAGAGATTTCTACAGCCGAATACAGGGTGTTTCAAATATCTACAAATCTATTAAGATTGTCAACTATCTGTTAATACAATGCGCAAACTGAAGCTCATGTCAAATTTAACTTTTGACTTCTTTAAGGGTCAAATCATAACGTAACTTTTTAACTGTGTAAGATATAACAAAAGCGTCAATGGAAAACTTGTAGAACATACCATGTTCACCTCTAAATCACCATTTTTACGTAACTTATTTTTTTATTTCACAAGAAAATTACAGAAAATGTTCAATTTGGTTACATCTGAAGCACTACATAATTGAAAACGTAACACCTGGTTTTCATACACATTAGTAAATGTTGTTCTAGAAATGTTTATACACGCGTATTGAATTCGGGTATTCAACTCATGCAGGTCTCTGGGAGGAGTTTGATATTCAGTATCCTTCACATAAACCCAAAAAAACATAATCCATGGGAGTCAAATCAGGTGACCTTGGAGGCATAGAACAGGACCAAACCGTCCTAAAATCATTTCTCAGGAGTTTTGACATTTCAGTAATTCTGTGAGATGGTGCCCTATCCTTCTGGAACCATACTTGATGAAGTTCAGCCAAAGACAAACTTTCTGCCCAATCACAAACCACATTTTGAATAATAAGGTTAGCATATCGGTCACCAGTCAATATACCCTCGTAATAAATTAGACCGATTACTGTCGAATTATACATCCTGCACCATACGTTAGTTGACCATCTATATTGACGGTTTGTTTCCCTGTTAAAGTGTGGATTGGTTTTTGATCAGAAATGTAAATTATGGTTATTTATAATAGCATCTTTAGTGAACTTAGATTCATCAGAGAATGCACTTATTAAAAGGATTGTTGACGTCTAGCTTAGCAAGCATAAAGTTACAAAAATTCATCCTCAACTCTTGGGCCTGCTCTCTTTAAAGTGCATGAACAGGGGTTAAATGGTATTGATGATATTTATGTTTCTAAATACTTTCATGAGGATTTGCTTCAAAATAGGCGATGGAATGCCATTAATGGTTCTCTATAATTGCATCCTGGAATGACGTTGATGTACAGGGTGTTGCAGATAACTACAGGGTAGTATAACAGGAAGCCTACCCGCTCGATTGCAGGGGTCGGCTCGACATCAAATGATAATTGGGTAATTTTATCAAAAACATGACAGTTTTGACGTTCACCTCCCCCCCCCCCTCAGCGACTGTGGGAATTGCTGACTGCTGCAGGCGACCTTCATCTTCCTCTATTCTGCCAATCTATTTATTACTTTTGAAATTTCGCCATATGTGACATTGGATTGAGAAAATCTAATGCTATATTCGCGTGCAGCAGCACGATGGTTTTTCTGTTGCATTCACCATAACTTATAATCATTTCCAGCATTTTTGCATTACTATATGCAAGCTTTTTTGACCATTTGTATCCGTCTCATGTGTGTGCATTACTAACTTTGATTAACCATTACTGTTTTACTCTTAAATGCTACTAAAAATAATAACGGAATTGTCCACTTGGGAGAAGGGTAAGGAAAAAATCATATATAGTAGAATGCTTCAATAAACTGACTTAAAAATGATTTTTTTTTCTAATTTTCTTGTGAAATAAAGAAATAAATTTTGTAAAAATTGGTGATTTAGAGGTAAACGTGGTGTGTTCTACAAGTTTTCCATTGCCACTCTCGTTGTATCTTACACGGTTAAAAAGTTAGGTTAAGATAGGTCAAAGGTCAAATTTGACATGAGCATCAGATTGCGCATCCTCACTTTCCTATAGCATTGCATTACAGATTGTTGACAATTTTAATAGATTTATAGATATTTGGGTGGATCACTTCAAAGTAAACACCCCTATATATATGTGGTATTGATAGCATATCCTTACAAAGCTTTTCTTTTTACCTTCTGGGAATTTTTGTAAATTTTTATTTAAGTAAAGGAAAAATGTTTACTAATAATTTGATAAATTAGTAAATATAGATTTCCGGCATTCAAATGAATATATCTGATTGATTACTTTTAAAATCATTCTCTGTAAATTTTAATATAAGTTTCCAATTATTTATAAAACTGACATTTGATTGATTCAAATAACTTGATAGTTGATGTCTATCGCTGTTTATTGATAACACAGGCCAACAAAAAATAACTTTTTAAAAACTTCTTTAACGTTAAAAGCTGATTCCTATGAAATTTTTGTGCTAAATCCGTATTTAACCTCAAATGTTTTTTAACACCCACAGATTTCTTATTTTTCAATGAAACATTTTAAAATATCAGAGTTTGGGAGGCCTGATAAATTTCCTTGTGGCAGCCTCTACGTTCATAACTTGGAATTGTGACATGATAGAAAAAATCTAAAATCAGATTTGGATTCAGCACATTAAAAAAATCCACATGAATAAGGCAAATTCATTCAAAAATTGTTAAGCTTAAGCCATTTACACATAAAAAAACATGCTCTTCCCGTTAAAATGACAAATTTATTATTTTTAATAATAAGATAAAACATTTGTATCCTAACGAGAAGTTTTCGCCAATCCTTTCGAAATCCTACATTGTATTTATTTAATCAAACCAAAGGATTGCGTTTTTATAATATCGTTAATCAACTTTATCCATTGAGTTTTTATGTCCTGTCATAGTTTCTGCGTCCTTATTGGTTCTCGAACGTTATATTAAATGCTTAGAATCTCTTTATTAGGATATTGAATAGATAGTTGGGGGGCGCCCTGAGGCACTTTATTGATTCAATCGATTCCGTTCTTCCACTTTCTCTTTTATTGGTGGCCGGCAAACGTGGTAACGTATGGAACCATCAACAGTTACCGAATGAATGATAGGCGAAGCAAATGGTGTTTCATTAATTCTATTTCTGAGTCCAGACTGATGAATCAGAATTAGACAAGTAATGTCTCAAAATCGGATTAACCTTAATATACGGCATGCCATAAAAAGATGAGACGAGAATTAAATCAGTGACGAGCGCTTAAAGCCTTCCACTTTCTAAATGGAATGAATCCCTTCCTTTGTGTCGAAGATAGAATTTTAAGCTTAAAATTTATATTTTTAAGAAGATCTGCATATGATTTAAATTCTTGAGAAAATGTACATAAGATAAAATATAATAGCTTTTTTGGGGGTAAATTAAATAAAATCGATCATTATTCTGAATATTGATAAATTTTAGTTTGTCCTATTTTGATGCGAACTTTTTGACTTCTGTAATCTCAGATTTCGGTTTAAAACGTTCGAATTTTATTTCAGTTTTGAAATGAAAAAAGAAAAAAAGAATTGAATTTTTAAAAAACGTAGTCCTTTATGTGGCATTTTCGATATTCTATTTTTAATACTGTATTTTTTTTCATTTTGAAGAATTATTCTGAGATTTGCTATCGATTTGGCGTTTAGATTTTAAACATCACTCAAGGGGTGAAGGACTATGTCGATTAAAAGAATCGCGGGCTACCGATCACCTAATCGGATTTTTGAAACTGTAATACACAAGAAATATTATAATAATTTAAATTTTAAAACCTCAGTAAAATTGCGAAAAAATAATTTAATGGAAAACTCATGAATTAATATAACTCAAACAGAATCCGCGCACTTACAGTGACAAAAGTAAAATATAGCATAAGACCGTCAATCCGAATGATCAATTCGGATTATTCAGCCACCTGATTCAGCCCTATTCGCACGAGCTTGATTCAGCCACCTTCGTCGCGAAAAGGTCAACGGGATTCTAATATAGTGTCACAATAATTTTTGTATGAAAATAAATTTTTCATAGTGGGTCGTATAAATAAAATGGAGTTAACATGAAAGAGTGTAACAAGCATGCAAATAGAAGAGTGTAGCAAGCATTCTGATATGTAATTCTAGCAAGTTTAACATTATCTATTATAACTAATACAAATATTTCAAATAATTAGCCAGTTGGAGGCTACGAGCTGGATACTCGTGGTCCATGATTCGATTCCAGCTAGCGGAATTTTTCCTTTCGGTTTCATCATAATTTAAACCACTTTTAATTACTACACTCAATATCATACACAAAATATAATCCAGATAAGTATGATATACAGGGTGATTATAAAAGAATATCCCAACTTTGAAAGGCCATATCAAGAGCTATTATGAGCTCTTGGCCATATTTTCAAAACAAAAAAAAACTTACAACCTTGATTAATCAATAACTTCAAAGACTACATTCTAAAGTTTCATTTTGAATAGCGTTCAAAAATGTTCAGTGTAACTCCACGAGAAGTCCGAATATACGAGAGCGAGTCAAAAATTATCTACACTTTCGCCATAACACTTCAAGGTTATCATACAGTCTTCTGCGCATGCGTGCTTAGAGTTGGTATGACTACAGTCACGTGTGCGAAATTTGATACTGATCGCATCATATGCTTTCTGGCTATAACTGTATAAACATGTCCGCTCCACTAGCAGTTTGCACCAAGGAGGAATAACAAACAGCGAACCAATTTCTCTGGTTCAAACTATCAAGTTGAATTTTGAGGTGCTGGAACACCCTCCCTACAGCCCAGATCCTGCTCCCTCAGACTTTCATCTGTTTGGGCCACTTTTGCACTTTTGCATGTCTGACAGTAAGTCTGTGGAAAATCGACCACCTCGCAAAGCATCCTTGAGCGGCTCAAGGAGATGAAAGTCTGAGGGAGCAAGATCTGGGTTGTAGGGAGGGTGTTCCAGCACCTCAAAATTCAACTTGATGTTTTGAACCAGAGAAATTGGATCGCTGTTTGTTATTCTTCCTTGGTGCAAACTGCTAGCGAGCGGACATGTTTATACAGTTATAGCCAGAATGCATATGACGCGATCAGTATCAAATTTCGCACACGTGACCGTAGTCGTATCAACTCTAAGCACGCATGCGCAGAAGACTGTATGATAACCTTGAAGTGTAATGGCGAAAGTGTAGATAATCTTTGACTTGCCCTCGTATCTACTTGGTAACCAAAGTAGTGTATATTCATCCGACACTTTTCGAAGTACATCTGGTGTTATAGTTTGGATTGCTGCAGTTATTCTGGTTTTGAATAAGTAACGTCAGCTGGCATTAGCGGAAAACGCGATTGATTTTTTATGTACCATCACGAAAAAAATCGTAGGGAATTAGATCAAGGCTTCTTGTGGCGAAACGCACGTTGAACAATTGTTACAATTTTATTTTATTGTTACAATTCAATTTTAGCAAACTCTAACACAGAATGCCTTCACATTCTGCTGTGCGGTTGCGACCTTTAGAAAAAAACAGAACAAACTCAATTTCGTGAAGAAGGCGCTCCTAGCGACATTTCTCAGCATCCACAAACTTCAGAACTTCGTCTTTCGTAGAATGATGCTCTAAAGATACATGTATTTGATTGCAGAGATTAAAGCCTTACAAAGTTGGGAGATTCTTTTGTACCGCTCTGTATAATTAAAATGTTTTTTTACCGCTAAGGCGGATAAAAGGGGCACGTTTTCTTGTTATAGTTACCGAGACATTGTCCGTAGGTAATTTTTGAAGTCAAGATTGGAAGCTTAGAGGAAAAAAATATAAAAATGTGAAAATGTAAAATATAAAATTGAAGTAAAAGACAAAATAAGAACAGAAACCAACATTCTACAAATAAGATTTTTAATCTGGAGCAACGGATGTACACACATGTATCGAAGACCCTGTCCTCTTCATCAGAGTGTCAAGTGTTCTGGTGAAATCGCTCACTGAAAGCACCACGGTTCTCAGGGAAGATATCGATATATGAATCGGTGTCATTTTGCAGACATGTTTCATGTTGACCCAATAGCCTTTCCATAAGGTCCATGCAATTGTCATCCCTCTTGTTTCCAAGAACAAAGTTGCAACATTCCGAAAAATTGGCATGCATGCTGCTTCCCAGATTATTAATGCATTCAAAAAGTTGGTCTACCAAGCGCTGCGCTTCTCTAGTCCAATGAATATTGCATGTTTTGATCTCTGTGCTTATTCGTGAAAAGTTTTGGCACAAGAATTGAAATGCAATTTCATTCTTGTTCACAGCCTTTAAAAATGCCTTTATGAGCCCCAGTTTTATTTGCAATGGTGTCAGAATAATTTTGCTACCCTTCCTCAGAAGTTCGTATGGAATATTTTTTGTGCCAACAATATTATTGTTCGTCGAAGCCGTTTCTTCTGTTTGTAATGTACATCTCTTACGCGGATATCCCATTCAGACATAGTACTTTGTGTAACCTCCTTCCAAACCAAGCAAGATCGCAATAACATTGAAATCTGTAGGTATCAGCCATTTATATTGATTGTACTAATGATGTTTAGAACACGTTTTAACTTGATATAACATGAACAAAAGAAACACGATGAATTCGGCTCCAACCGTCTCTTCATTATGGTCACGTGATTCACGAAGCGAAGACTCCTTAATCAACTCACTCGGATCACAAATTAACGGCTTATGCCTTATGAGTGTCAATTTTATAGCATTCCACTGAAAATATGTGAAACAGAAATGATCGATTTACTTGTGAAAATTTGAGCTTGGAGAGAATTTTAAATGTGATTTGCAAAAAGTATATTCCCACTTTTAACCCCCTATTTTATTTGCACTTGTTTCACCGCTATTTAAAGGGAGGCAAGTTCCTTGAACTCGGGCTCCCTCTATACCCTTCTTGGAGGAACTAATTTCTTGTTTACCATCATGATAAAAGTCTCAAATTAGATTATTCACTGTTTAACTATTGCCGTAATGAAATTACGCCACTTCAGTTTCACTTTTTCTTTACGAACGGGTGATCATTAAACGAACTTAACGCTACTGTGCCGGAAGAAGTTTCATTTTCAGAAATAAGTAACAAATATAATGTCCCGTGCGTTTTAAAAGTATTAAACATTATAATTAAATTAAAATAATAGAAATCTGTTGATAGCTGGCAAAATAACTATATAATACGTAATAAAAAAATAATCAAAATTTCAACAATTTTCACCGCTTAGCCTTGACTCGCAATCTCCAAGAGTCCATGAAAGATTCAATGTGACACCTAGTGCGGGGGAAAAACCAATAAAGTCCACAATGAAAACCGCATAGTAAACAAAATTCACTCGAAAGTTTACAAAGTGATGTTTTATTTACTTGATATATTAAAGCATAAAACAAAAATTTGAAATTCATGAAAATAATTCACCCATTACAACTTATAACTTTCGGGCATAACTCGCTCCCATCATCAGGTCTACATCGTAGGAAAAACAAAATTATTACTATATTTAAGGTCTAATATACAACTTTAAATATGCAATATGCAAGATTTTTTCTCAATCTTGATGTAACCTTTAAATTTAAATTACTGTACAAATTTATGCTTTACCTCAACGTTATTAACATGATAATGTTTTAAGGCTGGACATCTATCTACAAAAAACGTGATGCGAAAAACGACACCAAAAAGTCTTACGGAAACAGTTTTCCATTGTTGATGCACGTTTAACCATTGTTGGCGCCGGCTTGAAGCACACGCCGGAACTGAAAAGACACGTGACCATTGTTGTTGAGCAACAGTTTTTATTAGCACACTAGCAGAGGTACCCGGCGTACTGAGCACGTCGGTTTGGGTCTGCACGTGTTCAAAACGTTAATGAGATGGTGCACGTGGAGGATGCACGTGAAAGACGATTATTGAAAGGGCAGAACGGTCTCTAAATCAAAAGAATTTTATTATTCGTACGGAGCTTATTATTTATTACGATAACTTGAAAACGAATTAACTTTTTTACACTCTGTTTTCACCAAACCAGAGCACGAACAAGTACGAACAAATTTTATTTGTTCAAATAAATAAAGAATAACTTCACTCTCCATTTAACCTTTCAGTTCTTCAAGTTTATTAGTTCAAATTCTCTATTTACACTTGTTTACATAAATAGTAATTTACAATTTAGTTTTCATATTTATATATTTTCTCTAAAGTGTTTTAAAATGTTGGTTAATTCTATATAACCATGTATGACACGAAAATGTGCTCCATTTATCCGCTTTGGCGGTAAAACCATTCTTGTTTAAATCTTTACTACAGAGATATTATGAAATATATTAACGTGTGGCAACAGATAGCGCAACCATACTTCGTCCTCTTACCTAGCCATGTAATGGCCTACTGTTTTGTTTTTAGCGTTTTGAATGAAGACTAATGAATCCTAGTGTATTGGAATAAACTCATTTCCATTACAATAAATATATTTTATATTTCACAATTTAATTCATAATTTATTATTTTGAAACATTTAGATCTTTTGATGGTTTTTGAAGTCTTCAACTTATCTATAATTTACGCCCTGGTTACATAATTTCTATGTACATTTACTTTGAAGTGCTTAATTTATTTCTACAAATTCCTTCCTCTTTATAGTTAAGAATAACTTTCCGGCTAAAAAGAGCGTTACGCGTAAATAATTCTAATTTTTCGTCATACAAAATACACTCTTTTTATTATTTTAGATACTGCAAAAAGCTTACACGTGCCGTGTTTGTTGTCCCGCATTCGATTGTGACCACAGACGCGAGTAAGGAGAGGAACCTTCGGTATAGACACTGTGTTTACTCGACATTTCGAGAGACTCGATACTCGTGCTTATATTTCATACATCAGTTATTCTAAGCCCTTATTCAGTATTACCGATGTACATGATTCTGTAGACTCGTCCATTGATAAATAAATAAAAGGTTTATGTACTATATAAAATATCTATTTATTTGTTGCATCTAAAAACATTATCATGATTCAATGTTTCGGGTTGCAGATTCGAAACTAAGTCATTTTTATTTAAGTTTCTAACAACACCTGAACATACAAAATGCCAATATGACAGTATATGGTTATGCTTGATCGACATCTTTAATCTTAGACAAGCTTGATGTCTGTTGAAAAAAACCGCGAGTCACATTGTGCAAGCTTCGGGTAAGTGCATGGGGGCTTTCCTCTCTACAAGCATCGATGAAACTCGTATCGATATGACATCGTTTATGACATTATTTCCTCTGTAACGGTACTTAAGTTGTACGTCATTTTGAAGTCATACGAAACTTGAACGGCAACTTAAGCTCCAGCTTCGCCGAACACATATATATCTGCCTATATGACAACTTGATTTAAAGATGAGCGCACTTTGAGGTAAATTTTTGGGAAATTTTTTTTTAATAAACAGGGAAGCAAAAATGCTTATTTAAAAATTAAAAAGTATCGTTAAATCATGTGTGATCTTGTTATGATCGAGAATCAGTGTAAATTTAACTGGAATCAGTGGAAATCGTCAAGATGACACACAATAATCTACTAAAACTTGACAGTAGCCTAAGTAGTAAACAATATAATTTTCCATCTGTTGATAGCTGGCAAAATAACTACGAGCTCGTATATAATACGTAAAAAAAATAAATAAATAAATAAAAAAAATTAAAATTTCAATAATTTTCACCGCTTGATTGAAATAGGGCTAGATTGGAACAATTTGTTGGGATTAATTTCAACTTGGAAAAAGTGGGATTAATGGGCAACGAAATTTCGTTTGGTCCTTCAACGAAAGGCTTTTTTTGCATTAGTATTTTATATATTGGAAAAAGCCTGTGGAGAATATGAGAACATAACGACGTCTTCAATCAATCTCCTCGACATCCCAGATGTTTTTTTATTTGAGTTTTTTTAAATTTTTTTTTCACTTTGGAGATCATAGAGTTTGTAATGAAACACAACAGTTTTGGCGATTTTTAAATGGAGAGGCAAAACCGTTAATTAAATGCTTTTATTCATTTGTTATTCAACAGCTGAAGAATGGAGCTACTTATTGTTTTCACAATGTCCGTTTGTCCGTCCGTCCGTCCGTCCGTCCCCTTCATAATTTCCGCATTTTTTGAGGTAGAAGGCTGAAATTCGGAATGTAGCTTACTGTGGGCATGTGCACCTTCACTATTTAGTTTGGTTTTGATTGGCCCTCTGGGGTCGGAGTTTCGGGGGCAGAAAATAGAGGGGACCAAAAGGTCTACGCGTTTTTATGCATATAACGGAGTGAAATTCGGTATGCAGGCTCCTCTAAGCAAGATCAACATCACTGTAAAGTTTTGGCCAAATTGTCCCAACAGGGTCGGAATTGTGGGGGTGGCAATCACTTAGTCTTTAGAACTTTATGGCAACATATAGGATGCGATATATCATTCGATCGAAAATGTTGAGAAAGGAAAGAAGATATGGTTCTTTTATATTTTCTAAATACAGGGCTCGAGAAAATCAATTTTTGATTTAAAAAAATGGGGGGTTAAAAAGTGCAGATGAAGGAATAAAAAAAATAGATGAACTCAGGATTTCCGCTACTTTCCTATATCTTCTTCGGGAGGCTTAATTTCTTGTTATTGTAATCGTTTTTCTTTCTCTGTACACTTTAAAGTGTTTTATGCCACCAATAACTCGACCAATACTGGCTCTCATTACATCCTTTATCTTTTATCATTTTATTATTTTCTGCTTCTTTAAATATTTTATTTAAAGAGCTGTTTAAAGGATATACAGTAGTTATATGTATCTCATTGTATGTCCTTCACTATCTAAGGCTAATTACTTCACTAAATTTAATAATAGAGAGATTTAAGTTTTTGAAATCTTAGCCATTCCCCTAGCTAAATGAATTCTCAGCTGTGGTAAAATCTAAATGGGAATTGCAAGGGAAAAGTGTATATTAATAAACAAGAAATTAAGCCTCCCAAGGAAGGTATAGGAAAGTAGCGGAATCCCTGAGTATCTATTTTTACCCATTTATATCACTTTTTAATCCCCCCTCACCAATTTTTCAAATCGAAGAATTGATTTTCTCGAACGTAGTATTTAGAAAGTGTAAAAGAACTCTATCTTCTTTCGTATATCATCATTTCCGAACGAATGATATATGACATGCCATATGTTGCCATAGTTCTAAAGACCAAGTAATTGCCACCCCCACAATTCCGACACCATTGGGACAATTTGGCCCAAACTTTACCGTAATGGTGATCTTGCTTAGAGAAATCTGCATACCGAATTTCACTCCTTTATATCCATAAATACGCGTAGACCTTTTGGTCCCCTCTAATTTCCGCCCCCGAAATTCCGACCCCAGTGGGCCAATCAAAACCAAACTAAACAGTGAAGGTGCACATGCCCATAGTAAGCTACATTCCGAATTTCAACCTTCTACCTCAAAAAAAGTGGAAATTATGAAGGGAACAGACGGACGGACAGACAGACGGACATTGTGAAAACAATAAATAGCTCCATTCTTCCGCTACTTAATAATTCATAATGAAAGAAACTCAATATTCATCAAAATTGCATTGAAAATTTAAAAAACACATGTAATAACAGCGATTTTTTTTAACTTTATAATAAATTTTTCATTGTATGTGTGTAATTCAAATTATATGTCTAAAATGTGAACAAAATTCTCTGACAATGACCAAAGATGCATTAATTTCGTCTCAAATACTTTTAGCCGGCTAAAATGGTCAATCTTGATCGATATTCTAATGTCTGTTCTGATGTTTGCTTCGTTATTCCTTACGGATTTTCCACGTGCTAGACTCTCTCAGGTTTCATTTTTTTTTGAAATTATTTTAATCAGAAACGAAAAAATAATGTTGCCGCCGGAGAAAAATCTACCAGACAACAGGGTATTTCTAAGATTAAAGCGGATCAGTCGGCCTTAGTTCCTCTTTAGGAAACGTCGATGCAATCTGAACTGATTGTCATCATCCTTGTCATTTCTCTTTTAGTGCTTTCTTACTATATTTCGAGTGTATTTAACAACAAATTAAACATTTTAATACGGCTTTACTAAACGATTTCCATTATTAAAGTCAAAATGGTCCATGTACTAAGTAACGTTACAATGACATTGCAATTTTTACGATTTTAATAATTTTATTCCACATTCACGAAAGCCGTTCGGATTAATAAATAAAACATCAAACTTTACAATTGAGGGGCTCAGTGGAAAAGGGGCACATGACACATATTAATGAATATTGAGTTTTTGTTATAGAAAGACAGCTCCAATCCATGTAGGGTCTCTTTAATGAACTTCTAGCATAGTAACATGTGTCTATTTTCCAATATAAGCATTCTGAGTATCTATCATATTCTTCTTCATGTTAGTATGTTTTGAAATGTGTTCAAATATATCTTAATTTCATATATTCTCTGCAATATTTGATAGTTTAATCATCATATTCTTTATTTTTATTATCAGTTCAGACATTAAAGACAAGTGATAAAATTGTTGAGAAAACATGCTTTATGTTTAAAACCGCTTTCCTGTAAAAACAGGAAATTGTGGTATATGCTCCTTTTCCACTGAGCCCCTCAATTGCAAAAGTGTTCTATATGTACGCTTAGACGACAAAATTTGAATTTATAGTAGAGTCTTAAGTTAATATAAATCTACACTGAATGAGAATTTGACACCGAACATCCTTAAAAATACACTATTTCATGTTTTACATAGAATCCACATCTTGAGAGCCCTAATAAAAATGTCCACGTAGATTTTGGAAGATGTTAATTGTCGTAACTATTAGAATATGTAAGCGTCCAGGCAGTTCAGTGACTTTTAAAGACTTATTTCCGAAAACGGAAAGCTACAGCGGCGGAAATATGATATGGCGGTAGTAGACCACAGTCTGACCAACAAAGATGTGCACTAACCAGATAGATTCAGCAAAAGCGGCATACCAGAGCAACGCAGCTACAAGAGGACTTTCATGTTTCAAGACACAATGGTCGATCATAAGCTAATGATTACTACAATCAACGAGAAAAGTCGTCTTGCCTGTGGAAGATGATGCAAGACGACTTTGCAACAGTAGTGTGGTAGTCTGGTCTTGTTTCTCATGGTTTGAACTTTGCCCGCTGATTGTGGCTGAGGAAACCATTTACACTCAACACTATCTGGACATCCTAGTCACTTATACGCTTTCAGCAGTTCGGCGAAACGCTGTTTGTTTATTAGAAGGATGATGTACCTTGCCACTGGGTTGATCAAGTCAAAGTCCCCGAAGTTTCAACTTAATAGAACATCTTTAGATTGAATTAGAACGCCCAGTACGAGCATATGAAGGCATCCAGCACACGTTCAGTAATACAGATCTAGAAGATGTAGTGGCGAACACATCGTGGTCAGGCAGGTCACGACGTCTGGAAGCTGTCATTATGGTTATGATTAGTGCCAGTAGTTTTTGGACATTTTTTTAAATAAAGAATGCGTTCAGCACCATAGGGTATATGATTTCAAATGATCCTTCAGTGTATTTATGGATTTAGAATTTCAAACCTATTTTCAAAATTTCAGAAACAATCACAAGAATTTCAAGTGACAATGGATTCAGAGAGGAATACTGCTTTCTCTTGCTGGAGCTGCTGGAAAATCAAGAAGAATAAATAAAATTAACCATAGCGGAGTGAAAGAGCATCGTGATTACTATTGAGCGCGGTTAAACTACGCTTAAGAATAAATCCATAACGTAAGTGAGCCCAGAAACGGCTAGGCCTTGGAGGGCTCTTTACCTTATTTTGCTTAAGAGACAAGCTTTATAGTTACTCTATGCATGATGAAATTTGACTTTTCTTTGGAAAATTGCGCGAGAAACAAGTACGAGAATTTCGACATGGAAACTTTCTATACTTTAAAATGTTTTTTTGTTTGTTTTTTTTTTTTTATTTAATGGAATCCAATGCATCCATCCGGGGCCTGTATGGCCAGAGGCCGATGAGTTAGGTCCCTGGATGAACATGGATTGACGACTGCTGTATGATGGTCGCAGCAGCCGGGGGAGGGGGGGGGGTGAAGATCGTGTGTCAATGATGTCACTTTTCAACTTTATTTTCATCATTATTAAATTTTTCTAATAAATTTTCATCAATTATTATAACAAAACTGTTTCAACAGCTTGCTGGCCATTGACCCAATGAATACAAACATAACAACATTTGCGTTTTTTATTTAATATAAATAAATAAGGGTTCCAAAAATATGCCACTTGTCTAGAAGGGTTCCGCGAGTTTAGCAAGTTGGGAACCGCTGGTCTAGATTAATACTTTTATTCCCAAAACATTAAAGTGATTAGCATATATTTAACTCACAGGCAGTTATATTATCTACAAGATATGTTGAAATCGCGTCACTATGTCGAACATACGTATGTTGAGATAGCTAAATGTAGATAGATAAATTTTGGTTAAAAATTCTGATTTTGGGCGAAGTCAACGAGAAAGACAGGCTGAAAGCGGAAAAGTCACCTGACCATCAGGGTGCTATAAAAAAAATAGCAAAGATCCAACCTTCATTGTTTCCAACAAGCGGAAAAACACTTGATTGTTAACATCCAAGATGGAGACAATGAAGGTTGAATTGTTGCTAGCGTCCCAGTGGTCAGGTGACTTTTCCGCTTCCAGGCTGTCTCTCTCGTTGGCCTCGGATTTTGGGTTTATGGACCAATTGGAAATTAAAAGAAGCCAAGAGCACTGTTCTCAGTCGTTGTTCTCTTTAGAATTAAGAGCATTACAAATGTTAAGGCATTTTTCCATTATATGCAAGAAATTTCACATCTCATTTTTTTCAATATTTTAACTAACAAGAATATTTTTAGTAATTATAATATTTAATTTTAAATTAAGTGATATGAAGTGGTATAAAAATTTTTAGAGTTTACCTAAATGGAAAATGGATAGTTTTTAAAGGAAGAAAGGATGTTTTATTTCTAATGAAATTGATTTTTCACTGAATCTGACGTACCTTGGGGCCATTCTTTTTTTTATTTTATTTTAGGGAATAAGGGTTCCGGAACTTTTTTCCCAGAAGAAGAATTTCAATTTCTTTTTTGTTCCACGCATCGATTTAGAGAAATGCAATTACGGGAATATATCATTACCGTTTATGGAGAAAAGCACGGCAGATTTATAGAAGCAATTAAAGGTGCATATTCATTGAAGACATGAGATGTGCTAAATTTGATGCTTCTTTTGAGGTGAAGAATTATATTTGTGTTTGAAATCGTTGAAATAATATTCCAGTTTCATATTGTTTGTTAGGGTTAAGATCAGGGCCGCGCCAACCCGAGGATGCAAGGGAAGCACCGGTCCTGGTTGGCAACATTCATAAGGGGGGGGGGGGGGAGAACAAATATCAATATTTTTATTTTATATACTCTATTTTTATAAATAAGATATGTATCTTTTGGTTTGCATAAATTATTTTATTTATTGTTGTATATGCTACATGCAGTTTCTTTTAGCTGTTTTCTAAGAGGGTGCCGAAAAAAAATTGCATCTGGAAGGTAAATACTCTTGGCGCGCAACTGGATTAGGTATACAGAAGTGAAAATATTACAAACGTAAATTTGGTTTCCTATATTAAGTCGATATTGAGGCAAATTTAAAATATTTCATTGACTTATGGATTGGGTTTATATATTAATGTTTACATAGCAGTATTACTTTGAATTCAAGCAGTAAATAAAAGTATAACAGATTTCTAAACATCATCAATCACAAATCAATAAAGGGCATTATAAAATGTTGATTAACTGTTTACCTTCTGATAGCCATTCATTTCAATAATCGCCTTAAGTCTCGAAATAATTACTTGTACTTGTCTACATGAACTCAGTTGGCAGTCAACTAACAAATGACATGATATCACATATCTGTCACTAATTTCTCTCTTCCCTCATTAACTTATTGAACTACATGCGCAATCTGTTTATTTTATTATCTTAATAAGCAAGGATTAAAGGAAAACAAAGATATCTACAAAATGCATACATGTAAAATATCCGCATAAAGATGTTTTAAGTTTTGTCTTCTTTATATGCAAGCTATAAAGGAGGATTTGACATGATGAAATCTTAACAGCCGGTTAAATCCCCATTTAATTCTATTCTAACGTAATTACTGTAAGCGGCAGTAACAAATGTATTTGCAACTCTCTAAATCTGTTCGTATATGATCAGAAAATCTATCTTTGATCAAGATCCAGTTTGCACGAAGTTCAGGTGCCGATTACTGGATGTTATGGCAAGAAGCTCGTTGGGCTATTGCCTACTGTAGAAGGCTATTGCCCAATTGGTAGAGGCGTCGAATCAACATCGCAGAATTTTTCCATCCATTTTTTTAATTAATATCATTTACCTGATGTTTGGAGTTTGCTCCAGTTTAATTTCTTTATTTCCTAATAGTTTACCAATTGTTGGAATTGCAGAGTACACAGACACAAACGATCATGTACATCCATCGCCATCTCAAGAAGAGAATTTTGGAATTGTTGAATTTTTAGACAAACAAATGAAGGTCAGATCACACGAAATAGAAAAACTACAGCCATAGCCAGGGCTGAAATACGTCAGATCAAACTGTTGTTTCATTTTCATTCTATTTCCTCCCACTTTCGAAGGCATACACATTATTTTTTCTCCGGCACTACGTTAAATTCGATCAGCTATACACAATATTCTAACACGAACCGGGTAGAACTGTTAGAGGGCCATCCATTGAGGAACATTTTAAAAGATTTTTCGTTTTTTTTCTATATGAATTTTTACTGTTTTAATTCTAAGCTTTTTAATGTGTTAACTTTTACTGTATATTCCCATTCCGATATTGCAAACTTTCATCAAAATAGAACCCGAGCAACGCCGGGAATATCAGCTAGTTGATCATAATTGTTGACGAGACGTGACTATGGGCTTAACATGTTCTTAGATTGTATCGATAATGGGAGGAAACGAAAAATCATTTAGCTAGAAGAAAACCTGTGGTCGGAAACAAACGTGTTCAAAATTGGCGTCATACTGAGATTTCGCGTTCAAGGGATGACAATGGCATGTATTGGAACGTATTGGAAAGTAGTCTCCAGATATTCAAGCATCTTTGTGACTGCGATTTGTTTCCTTGAAAGAAAGCACCCTTCAGATGGAGGTCTGCAATTTCGTAAAATGCAAGAGGTTTTGAAACGAGCAATACCAGTTTGAATACAAATTTAACTGAAACTTATCCAAAAGCTACCACAAATTTGGAAACGGCTAAGAAAATAGCAAAATTTTACATTAAATAAATATTATTGTACGGTTATGGTAAAAAGAGTTTTCTTATTTTGCACACATTTTATTTACAATCCTCTCATTGATGAATTTTCAGCGGCTGCTTCTTTGAAAAAAAAAGAAAGTAATTGATCAACACATTGAAGTCGCGTGAAAAGTTTAACGTCACCTAAAATGTTTTAGTTTTGAAGAGAAATATTCCCATCATATCATCAAAATAAAAATTGTGCAGTTTTTCTGTCGGCGGGCAGTGTTTGATTGTAGAGAGGGGTTTGTTTGAAATGAAATCGTCTGGATAATAGATTTGTCGGAAGAAAACTGCACTTCTTTTCCCAACTGTTGTATCCCCTCCTTCTTTCTTCTTTTCCCTATGTCTCTCTCGCTTCAAATACAGTTTTCTAAATTTTTATAAATTCAGGAAAGGTAATCCGGTTGATATTTTAATACTGAGAAAAATCTTCAAAAGCATACACATGTTTCATTTATTATCAATTAATTAGACAGACGTATGAATTGAAGTATTTGTTTCAAAATCAAAATGTTAACCAGATATTTTTCTTAATTTTTATAAAATCTTGTGGCTTACTGAATCTGTCTATTCCAGTTGTGTGAGAAAGTTTGATGTTTTAATTAAAAAGAATGTAATTAAATATATTGCTTTTCATAAATGGCTTTCTTGTAATTTCTGTTTTGAACACATTTTAGTACATCATACGAGTTTTTTTTCATTAGGAATTTTTAATATACTCTTTGTTTGCTTTTTACTTGACGATATCTGAAATAATTAAGTTTTAATAATTAAGATTTTAAATGTTTACATGATTTTAAAAATGAAAGAATTATGGAAGCTTAGAATTTCATTAAAATTTCTATTTCCGGTCAGAACTCTGTGATTAATTATACTTTAAATTTGCATTTTAATTAAAAGGTAGATTTTGAAAAAAAAATCAAGTCTGCTTAAATTTCAGAATTCAGAAGCTATTTGTAATGAGAGTCATTTTCATGTATAATTTATATATTTTTTAAAAATTAATATTAAAGATAAATTTTGTTCAGACCGTTACAATTGTAGCCCCTCTACCAATACTTTGCATCCAGTTTATTGTTTTATCGTTTAATTAAATTATGCAATTACTAACCGTGGAATGGAACTAACTATGAAGTGAAAACCTCTAATCCAAAAGGAGTAAAGAAAAAAAAA
>JAHWFO010092776.1:851268-942899 GCA_023313115.1 Rhysida immarginata
TCAGGCTTCCGTCATCATGTATTGTAAAGCCACATTAAACTTCATAAATAAACAAGTGTTTGGCTTAGTTTTCCAACCATCTTTCAAAAAACAAGTGACAAACGTAAACCCTGGTGAAACTAAACTGTTCTCAAGACATCTCTGGATCACGTTGCCCTTGAAGTGTTCTCTAGTAACGTGTATTCCCTCCGGACATCTGCGATGCATGCTCCGCACAAGTCGACGGGTGTCTGCTTGAGGAATGTTCTCCCATTCTTCAATGAGGACCTGCGAAAGGTCGCGCAGTGATTGTGGACTTGTTGGATGTTGCCTTATGCGTCTTTCAAGCATGTCCCACACATGCTCGATCGGATTAATGTCCGGACTCATTGCTGGCCACTCCAATGTTGGAATGTTCCGTTCTTGGAGAGATTCCTGAGTGGCACGAGTCGTAAGCGGACGAGCATTATCTCATTATCGAGCATTATGAGACGTCTTGGGACAACACCGAAATCAGTACGGCTGTCGATAGAGATACCCCCCCCCCAAACCATGACTGAACCACATCCCATTCTGTCTGTCTGTTTCATTGTTGCTTCAGCAAAGCGCTCTCCAGAGCGTCCCCACACATCCATCACAACGAGTTAGGCGAAATCTGGACTCTATAACAGAAGAGACCGCCACTGACGCAGCTACCAGTTGATGCGTTGTTAGGCAAACCGACGTCGGGCTTCTCGGTGTCGGCGCGTGAGATGAGGTACACGATTCGGCCTTCTGGCCCTCAAACCACCTTCCCGTAGTCTGTTTCTGACTGTTCAGTCAAAAACAACCATTCCAGATGCCGCACGCAGGTCGTTTTGCAAGTCTCTAGCAGTTGATGTTCGTCGGTGAAGAGCAGAAGTTTGAAGATATCGGTTCAGCATTCTTGTCGTTATGCGTCTGCGTCCTTGTCCAGCCCTTCGCAAATAACGACCAGTCTGTTGCAAACGATTCTATGTACGATGGATCACTGAAGGTGACACTTGAAGCTGTCTGGCGACGGACCTGATTGAGTAGCCTTCTTGGAGCAGCGTAACAGTTCTTGCAACTGAGATGTCTCATTATGTCTCAATTTTTTTTTTAATTCATCGTAATCCTATACGTCCATCCAGAGCCTGTATGGCCTGAGGCCGACGAGTTGGGTCTCTGATTGGACCTGGATTAACGACTATTGTACGCCGCCCCCCCCCCCCGGGGGGGGGCCGCGATGATCCTGAGTCGCTGATGAGTCGCCCATCCAGTGACTAGCCGTGCCTGATATTGCTTAACTTCACTAAAGTTGTGTTTCAGTGAAAGCCCACCAGGCCACGGCCTCCCCCGAATTAAACGTCCGAATACTGTATCAAAGCTTTAACATGCAAATTACTGTATCCTCAAATGCTGTTTGAAGACCATGTGAGCTTTGTCATATGATTATGACCATTCTGTTTTTAAGGAGTCTTTGGCACTTTCACCTTAAACTTACGGAAAAAAGAGAAACTTCAAAAACACCCAGTGATTTCAATAGATCACATCTAATTTATCAAAAAACTATGAAACCATCATACAGCAGTCGTTAATCCAGGTTCATCCAGGGACCCAACTCGTCGGCCTCTGGCCATATAGGCCCTGGATGGACGTATTGGATTACATTTAATAATAAATAAAAAAATTAAAAAAAGTCTTGATCTTAAGATTTTACAAATGTTTTCAGAAGTGTTCCCCTAATTATTTTGAGCAGTGTATAATGTTTTATCAAATATTTAATTCTCTATAAGATACTTACAGTCAATAATAAAAAGAAATCCATTAGATATGCCCATGCACAAGCTCATACAAAACGCCACAATTTTAAACTCAAACTATAGTATATAGTAAGTGCTTCCAGGCATTAATTTTTCCACTGACATATAACTTTCTCCTCTCTTCCTTTGAAACCCTCTATTTTAAGTCTCTTTTTAGCACTGGACCCACTTTTTTATAACACGATATATCTCGAGGTCGTTGTCGAATCCTCATTTTTCCGCTTCACTATTTTGTGATCTTATGATTTTAATTTATATCTAATGAGAAAATTTCATTTTAAAACCGACTTGCGGTTCGATCCGCATATTTAGAAATTTTTCTCTATAATTATTGAAACATACGAGATATTTTTCTTAGAGAAAACAAATAGATTAGAAGTAATAAGTTATCTTCCAACTAACTTTTGTTGCTGCATTTAAATTATTTGATTTATTAAATCCAATACAAAAATTTTTCATGATATAATTAATATAATAAATTGTTAACATGTTTCGGTATCTTAGATCATCTTTAGGCATATCAAAACAATTGAAAAACGGTCAACAGTATAACATTTATTTATTTATTTATTTATTTATTTATTCACTCAGACGATATACAAGATGTCTCTAAATAGAGGAACAATAAGCACTTAGCGTGATCATTTGCATGACGTTCAAAACTCAAATTATCGGCCTCGGTGGCTCAGGGGTTGCGTGATCGCCTCTGATGCCCGAGGACGCGGGTTCGACCCCGGCCGAGGACGACGAGGATTTTTTCAGGGGGAAAATCCTGAGATCACGCACTTCCTTCGGAAGGGAAGTAAAGCCGTTGGTCCCGTGTAGTCGTTTGCCGGCTGCACGTTAAAGAACCCTTGCGAGGCAAAATTTGCGGCCCCTATAACGCCGTCCTGAAATGACCATAGCAGTTGAAAAGGACGTTAATACCAAACATACCAACATACCAAAACTCAAATTTTAAGGGTCTAACGTCACGCGAGGTTTGTTAAAAAGCTGGCGGAAAACGTCATTTCATTTCAACCAAGGCCAACGAAAGACAGGCCAGGACACTCAACAGTCATCTGACCATCGGAGTCCGAGCAACAAGCCATTCTTCATTTTCTCCATCTTGGATTTTAACAATCAGTATTTTTTTCGTTTGTTGGAAACAATGGAGTATGGATTGTTGCTCGGACTCCCATGGTCAGGTGACTTTTGAGTGCCCTGGCCTGTCTCTCCTTGACTTCGATTTCAACAATTGCCGCAGGTTTCTCATGACATAGCTAACACCGCCTAAAGAGAAAGCCTGCGCACGGTGATTTTCGACTGTCCCGGCCTGTCATTTATAGTTGGCCTTGCTGCCTACTGCATGACGTCAGTCTTCTGTGCCGCGTAGCCCACGTGAAAGACAGGCCCTGGCCAACACCTCCTATAGAGAAGGCCTGCGGACAAAAGGTGTATACATTGTTACATCATCATCAAGCGGCTATTGTTATCGTATTTCTACCAATAATAAGCCATAAATTTGGCCGCTTGATGGAGATGTAACAATGCATACACCTTTGGTCCGCAGGTCTTCTCTCTAGGAGGTGTTGCCCTGGCGCGGAAAAGTCACCTGACCATCTTATTCCGAGTGACAATGTATTGTTGAAAAATTGCTGATTATTTAAATCCAAGATGGTAACAATGAAGGTTACATTGTTATTCGGACTAAGATAATCAGGTGACTTTTCCGCGCCAGGGCCTGTCTTACTCGTGGGCTACGTCTGTGCCGAGACCTTGTGTCTGGAAGGTGTTGGCATAGCGCAGTTCATTATGTAAACTGCTGGTGCAGAAAGTTCATAAATAAGTAAAGACGCGATTTTTAGACCCTAATTTTTGATGTAAAGACCCTAATAACGATGGCGCCAACACGAGCACTTTCTGTTCGTATTTAGACATTTTCGACAAGGAACGTTTTGCTTCGGTAGATGTATGAAATCGCACTATGTACTACACCAGCCAACAAAGAATAACTTTTTAAAGTCATCTTTAACGTTAAGAGCTAATTCTTATCCTTTTTTGAGCTGAATCCGTATCTGAGCTCAGTTTTTTCCTATCACCCACAGATTTCTCGTTTTTCAATGAAACACTTAAATTATTCTGAGTTTGGCGCCTGATAAATTTCCTTGTGGATACTTTAATATTGCAGGCGCTTCTCTTCATACCCATTATTTAAGATTGCAGTCTCTAGGTGCATAACTTGAAAACGTGACGTGATAGAAAAAAATCTAAAAGAGATTCGGATTCAGCACACTAAAAGCCATAAAAATAAGGTAAATTCATTCCAGATGATTTTTCATCGTTGGCTAGTATACAAAACATTAACATTTTCCGAACATCATGTATTCAAAAATAAGCCAACAATTAAAATAACACTATACAAATCCATATATATATATATATATAATCGGCTAATGTCATCGCTATGTTGCCAAGGTTACGTATACATTGTTTGTATCAGCATTGTTTGGATAAACGTCCAGACGACTGGCAAAAATTTGTGTGTCTGGAAAGGAAAGAGAAAAAACGAGTATTGGTCAAAGAAACTGCATCTAAAACAGAAAAATCTATACGGGTATTGGAAACATCTGAACGGGAGTTTCGATAGAGCAAGAAGGTGTAAGAGCTTCTACGTCAAGAGCAAGAAAAACTTGAATCTAAAGCATCTGGTGATGCTCCGCAGTGGTGAGGCAAGTCAAGAAGAGTTTAGATAAAGTCCCAGTATATCACCTAGAATTCCTGTTTTTCGTATTTTTAGTAGAATGGATAGTCCCTTTGCTCTGTGTTGTATTGATTGAGTTATTATTAAACCAACTGGAAGTTATAATTTATTTTTTTGAGATTGTTCTGTTTACCTACAAGTATAATTAGCCTGGGCAATGCCGGGTACCTCTGCTAGTGTTTTGATAACGTAGTAATTTGTATCAGATTGTTTGGTGGCATTTTTATAACGTACTAAGCGTCATCGCTATGTTGCCAAGGTTAAGTATACATTGATTTTATCATCATTGTTTGATGGCATTTATTATTATTTATTATTAGCTAGCTGATATGCCCGGCGTTGCTCGGTCCGTTTGTTTGATGAAATTTTGCAATATCTGAATTTGAATATAAATAAGAACACATGAAAAATCCTTAATAAAGTAAATATTCACTTTGGAAAAACGAAAAGAATTCTTTCAAATTCTCGTATTGGAATTTTGTGTCCAGTTACGTTTGCCCAGGAAAATTCGATATTCCATCCTTAAATTTTAGAATATCAAAAAAAGGCTATGAGTACTGAATTAGTTCTGTCTGTATTACAAAATACTTCAGAGATGGATTGAGAGAGTTGAGGAACTCTATTTAGTGCCTTATCAACACTTAACCGTTTCAATAGAGTTGTATTCAGCCACAGACCGTGGAATCATGTCCTGAATGTGGTTGTTTACATGAACAGTATGAGTTTTAGCAGCAAGGATTGCCCTCTCACACAATCAGTTGAGATCTTTATAATTTCCTGATATGTTTAGATAAACATTATCTATAATTTTCTAAAGGAAGTTACTACAGTACAAAAACCATATGCAAAATAAATTTTCTCCAGTTATTAGCTCATTAGGGAAAGTACCTTCACCTTTTCAGCAAAAGCTTGAGCAGCTGCACGCCCTAGAAGTTGCATTCTCTTATTTGTTTTAGTATGATTTCTTACATCTCCGCAAAGATTTTAATAAAAAAAGAAATAATACTGATGTTTATTTATATTTATTTATTTATCACTTTTTATAACTATCCCCCTTAAAACGTGAATCATTAAGGCAAGCAGCGTAGCCCTGGCACTGAAAAGTCACCTGATCTTCTTAGTCGAAGCAACAATGTAACCTTCATTGTTTCCATCTTGGATTTTAGCAATCAGTATTTTTGGATGGATTTTAAGCCTGCATCTCCCCTTTTATCCAGGAGCCTAGCTGTTTGGGATAAAAGGATGATGGTGAAATAGACAAACACAAACATCCATTCCCTCGGCGGTATTCGAACCCGCGACTCTCTGGTTACGATTATTACGAACGCAGGGTTACGAACTCTCTGGTTACGAACGCCTCCTAAAGATAAGGCCTGAGCGCGAAAACGTCAGACATTGTTACATCATCATAATTCAGGGCTTATTATTAGTAGAAATGCGATTAAACGTGTCTTCACGTAGCCCACGAGAAAGACAGGCCCCGGCGAGGAAAAGTCACCTGATCATAGTAGTCCGGCCAACAATCCAACTTTCATTGTTTCCAACAAACGAAAAAACATCGATTGTTAAAATCCAAGATGGAAACAATGAAGGTTACATTGTTACTCGGACTAGTATGGTCAGGTGACTTTTCCGCACCGGGGCAACACCACCTCTACTCAAAGCCTGAGCGCGAAAATTTCATACATTGTTACATCATCATACCTAGTCGTAATTTCGGACTTATTATTGGTAGAAATGCGATTAAAGATGACTACTTCTGACGTTTTAACAATATATAACGTTTCCGCGCTCAGGCTTTCTCTTTAGGTGGTGTTGACCGGGGCCTGTCTTTCTCGTGGGTTACGTGTCTTCAGATATGATGTAACAATGTAGGACGTTTTCGCGCTCAGGCCTTATCTTTAGGAGGCGTTGGCCGGGGCCGACTACGGCATGTATTAATTTCATCAACCATTGTCGACGCAACATACAAACACAATTGAAGCAAATACGGAGGGTTGATTCAGATAAAATGAGACGACTTTGCAGTTCTGTTACGATGGTATAATACCATGGCGCCACCATCGGTTGTGTTCGATGTGAGAACCACGTTGTTGGACTATCGCCCGGCACTGTAATTTCCACTGAAGTAGGCTGAGTTTGAGGGACTCCATGGGAAGTTCGTTCCACACCTGCTGACACACTTTCCATAGCCCATCAACGGTTCTTGGTTGGCGACTTCCGAGCCATCGTTTCAGGAGACCAAAACCACAGAAATCCATCGGTGATGCGTCAGGAGATTTTACAGGCACATGAGAGAAGGGAATAACTCGTATGCCTGTCTCCTGTTCCATCTTCCTGTAGTAAGCCACAGATGACTTAGCAGTGTGACTTGATGCCTTGTCCATGTGGATCCAAACTTTTGATTGCTTACCAGGGTACAGACGTGGGATATCCTGCCGATATATGTGGTCCATTACATTACTCTGGAAGTAAGCTGCACTAATTTTACAGTTTCTAGGAACTCGACGAATCGTGAGCAGTCCATGTGAGCAATATCCGGCAACCACCATGAAGCCCTTTGAAAACTTTTCCTTGCACCTTCGGACAAATCGGACCTGGCCTTGCCCCCTCTTTCGCGATAGTAAATTGCCCTGGGTTTGTTGGTGTCATCGAGGTACACCCAAGCTTCATCCAAGGAGACAACCCACTTCCATCGGTCACCTGCAAGATGGTTTTCATACAGTTTTCTGGCGTTGGTGAATCGTTCCTGCACGTGTCTGGCCGACAGTCTGTGACTGCGCGCTTTATGACGTCGCCCCAGCCCAAGATTGTCATGAATTATTCTGGAGACTATTGCCTGTGAAATACCTTTCCTTTGGGCTAGACTTCCCTGTGTGGGGGGATTTTCTTTCAGCACTTCAGACCGGATTTCTCGCACCACCTGAGCTGGGCGTGTTGGCTGGGGCTTGTTTCTGGTCTGCTTCTCTGCTCGTCCACGTTCATTAGATGGTCGCAATGGGCCTTTTGCCCGCTCACGAGATTTCCTGCATTACGTCATCCCATGCGCGATTGAAACCGAGGCCGGAGGGAAGAAAATCCCATGATCTATAAGAAGAAGTGAAGTGGTGTCGCGGTTTTTTATACTTTATGGTTCAATTTTGTACAAACTTTTTGTGGCCTTTATAACAATTGCATTTCATAAAATACAAAATTGCTATCATCACATACCAGTACATACTAAATAAAAAAAATGAAAATTTTTTTAATTCAGTGATAATAAGCTTTTTGTGTTCAAATAAATCAATGTAATTTTAACTTAAAATGTTCAATTACAATTAAAGATAAATAAAAAAAAATAAAAAGAAAGCACTTTATGTTTGCATAATATATAAACGTGCATAATGCTGAGTATTTATAAAATGATGGTATTTTTTACGAAAATAGTAAATTCAATTTTTTAAAACCAAAAAAGAAATCAGTTGTTTTAATTGAATTACTGTATAAATTTTCCACATGAATATATTTTAAGTCCATGCTCCTAAAAATAATTTTTCATAACATTACCTTCAAAATCAAAAATAGAAGATTCTGAAAAAAAGTTATATGCCTTGTTATTAAATCTGAAGTTCAGATTCTGAACATAAAGAAGCATAAAAAGGATAATAAGAAAGCAATTATAAATAAAAAGTATTTTTTCGAGAATATGTTAGAATTATCCTTAAAACGAAACTTAAAAACTGCATTCTCGTTTTGAATTCTCTGTGCGCAAACTTTGTTTATGCAAGAAAAATACATGTAATAAAGAAAAAATAATAAATTTATAACTTTAGCATTATTTTGGCATTCTTACGATGCCAATTTAGCACAATCTAGCATATTTTTAATGAGTGTCTGGAAAAGTTTTGATTTTTTATCTGGTCAGACTGTTTTACAAGCACTTTTCACCTTGAAGCAATGTTTATTTTGAAGAGGGCTTTCCCTCGAGGCTCGTTTTCGTGCCGCATAGGGATGACGTATCGTCTCGCTCAAGTCTCGGGGTAAAAAGGCCCATTTGTTCTTTTTGATTATTCGACCCACAGTAGCTTTGGATACCACAATACCATTTCGTTTGCATAATTCCACAATGCACGAAAGACTGAAGTTAGCGTCGGAAAGGCCAAACATATACCCTTCCCAAAAAGCTGTGATCTTGGAAGCCATGTTTCAGCACGAAATGTCCCAAATAACAGCAACAAGTGTATACAAATCTAATCCCCATGAATAGTGGACGAGTCAAGGTCATACGCGGCGTTTAAAGTCGTCTCATTTTATCTGAATCGACCCTCCGTACGACGGGCTAATTGTTCACATATGCAAGCAAACAAACATAAATCAAGTCAAGTTATTAATTTCTATGTTTTTTTGAGAGGCTTAGCTCCAGTTTTGGATTTTTTTCATCATTAAGGTAGTATTACACAGCTGTGTGTTAAATTTCAACTTTATTACTTACATACTTTTAAAACCGGACAAATATGCATACATATTTAGATTGCGCTTTATATGTATAGAGAAGAGAAGATAGAGAAGAAGATTACGAGTATTGTTCAGAGAAACTCTGCAGCTAAAACACAAAAGCTATTCGGGCGTCAGCAATATCTGAACAACGGGAGCTTCGTCTAGAGCAGATGGTATAAGAGCTTCTACGTCAAGGGCAAAGGAAATTCCAAGGAAAGATATGGTCTAAAGATAAAGATATTCCCCGGTGGTGAAGATGGATATCAGGTTATCCAACAAGAGGATAAATAAAGTCCTGAGCAACGCCGGGTTATAAGCTAGTAATAAATTAAGAGATTGTTATAAAAATCTAAAAGTATCTTGAAGTGTTATAAATGAACTTTTTCAAAGTGTCATTAAATGAATAGATGAATTAAAACTTTTGCTTCTAATATTAAATGATAAAAAAGTCTAAAATATTGAAAGGAAACCTTTAGAATAATGTAAAACAAACTTCACCATACAATTCAAATTTAAATCTTATCGGATCGAAATCTAAATATTTAAAGTAATAAGTTATAAAACTAAAATTGTGCAATATTTCAGAACTATTAATTACCGCATTACTAAACGATCCACTGAAAAATTCTTGTACATTGTATTATTTTAACCAAGTGATATGACGCTTTTTTTAAAGGTTTTCTTCACCTTCTGTTATACAGAGAAGAATTTTCCATGTTTACAGGGGGAGCTTTCGCATAACTCACATTGTCAGAGGAGCTTCTATAAAATCCTTGAATAATATTGCACCATAATGATATAACAGAATTAAAAAAACATTTTAGATTTTTTTATTTTAAAGTTTTTTTTTCTTTTTGATAAATTGAAAGAGTTATTTGCGAGAGATTCACTGCCTCGTAATCTATTAGCAGAAGTGTATCAATATTGGTAGCCATTATTTTATTTTATAGGATTTGGAGGTGACGTTCGTAGCGAATATTTCTTGTGCATTAACCTAAGACAATATAAAATATTTTAATATTTAAATATACACTCAGTGTTTCAAATGTTATCCTCAACTTAATGAATGCGAGATTAGTGATTGCTTTATAAAAATGAGTACAATATAAAATATACACTGAGTTAGCAAAACTCATGGGACAGCAAGCACATTGATTGATGGGCATGGCTCACGAATTCACAGGGGTAACGGATTCTGGGAATGGACCATTAGACGTTGTGGGAAGAGCTTGGATAAGTGATTAATCAGAAATGGCACGTCGTCGCGAGTTGACGTCTTTTGAACGGGGTATGATAGTAGGTGCCCGACGCATGGGATGTTCCATTTCGGCAGTGGTGCAGGAATTTGGCTTTCCCTGCTCAACTGTCTCCAGGGTGTATCGGGAATGGCTGGATGAAGGCATCACAGTCCACAACAGGCACCATACCGGGCGTCCAGCTGCCCTGAATGATCGTGACCGGCGACACCTGGGACGAATGATTCAGAGAGACAGGAGCTCAACAGTGCAGCAAATCACAGATCAGTTCAATACTGGCCGCACTAGAAACGTCTCTCGGTGGACAATCCGTCGGAATCTGCATGCCCTCGGGTTTGGCAGCCGTCGCCCTACACAGGTGCCAATGCTTACCCAGCGTCATCGGACACTCCGGTGTGCATTTGCCACCAACCATCTTGGCTGGACTCTGCAACAGTGGCGTAACGTCATATGGTCAGATGAGTCACGATATCAACTGTACTACGCTGATGGGAGGCACCGTGTGTGGCGCAGACCTCACGAAACGATGGATCCCGCATGCCAACAGGTGGTGGTGCAGGGTGGTGGGGCGTCAGTGATGGTCTGGGGTGCATTTTCCTGGTTTGGAATGGGCCCTCTGGTTATCCTGGACCAAACGTTGAATGGTCCACGGTATCGTCAACTCATCGGAGACCATCTGCACCCGTTTTTGACATTTCAACACCCTGATGACGTAGCAGTCTTTCAAGATGACAATGCTCCACCACATCGCTCCAATGTCGTCCGCGAATGGTTCGAGGAGCATGCAGGAGAGGTCCAACGACTGAGCAGGCCAGCCCGGAGCCCTGACATGAATCCCATCGAGCATATCTGGTATGCTGTTGAAGTCAGGCTCCGGGCACTGGATCATCCGCCCACGAACGGGCAGCAACTATCTTTGGCTCTGCAGACTATCTGGTGTCAACTGCCTCCAGAAGTGTACCAGGGACTTACAGACTCACTACCACGCCGTATTGCTGCACTCCACAGGGCCAGAGGTGGCCCGACCAGATATTAAGTAACTATCCCATGAGTTTTGCTAACTCAGTGTATATAACGTTATAGTATTTCCCTTGCATTTTCTTAATATGAGTAATGTTTAGCTAAATATTGTAATTAAACGAAAATAAAGACTAATGTGGATAATTGTAATGTGAATCTTAATATTAATAAAAAACTCTTTAACGTTGTGTTGTTGTGGTTAAAGAGTTTTTTATTAATATTAAGATTCACAAATATTGTAATGTCCATTTCAGTCTCCATTGCCTATACAAGATATTTTTTTCTGGTATGTAAAATTCTTTTCTTTGTTATTATACCGTGTGTTTCAAAAGTTCCCGAACTGCCCCTTCTGTATGTAGGGAAAGCCTAACCTATGATAGCAGGAGTAATGTTCGGCCAACCACTAAAATAAACCATGTGCTGAAATAAATTACATAAAATCAGTTTTACATAGTGGCAAAGTTTCTCATATGTGTTTATTATATTTTTACATATAGGTTTTGCTTACAGTGTTCACCGTTCACCTCTTGGCAATACGCTAGTCGGTGCTCAAACGCACTGCAGGAATTGCATACTGTATTTCATTTATTTGTTTTCACGCAATAAACGCTTTTTAAACTGTTACTGTATCAGTATAAGCTTAATACCGTATACCGTAGGTTTTATAAATAAAACTTCTAGTATTTTTTTAACCTTTTATTTCACTCTGATATTCGCGTATTTGCATTTATGTAAAATAAATAGCGAGATTCGTAACGACTGGGAGCATCCATTAATTGAAAAAAAAGAGGTTGAGAGACAGTGGCTCCTGTCTAACAGCCCTTCAGCATACCGGAACAACAGTACGCTATGCAGGGAAAGTCATCTCCTGCGTTCGGGAACTTTTGAAACACACGGTATTATAAATTAATGTAAATATTAAGATGAAAAAATTACATTGTGGAAATTTTTACATAAAAAATTTTATATTTCACGCATTTTATAAACATTTAACGACATCATAACGGCAAGACTAACAAAACACATAAGAAAATTTTATAAAGGCAAAACAGAATAATTGATAAAATAAATCGGTACTTATTACAAAACAGTAACAATGCTGATTCACGTGTAAGAGTGCACATTTCAGAATAAAATACAGTTAAAGTTATACAATTGCGGCATCCGTATCGCCAACAGGTTCAAATAGGGATTATTATTTTCGTTGCACAGGCTCTAGTTTCCTGATTATTATTAAACATGTATAAACCCTACGAAATTCCGGGTTTCACAAAAAATAATATCTCGCAAACATTCCAAGAAAGAGATTTAGCTGCGACAAAGCGAACGTTACGTGCGCGTGCTCAAGTCAACAATGCTTAAAAGATAAACAGAAAGTAACAGTGTATTCATTCTTGACGAATTGATTGTTATATGATATACCATTATCTAGTATTCATAACGGTCACGGTTTTTGGATGTGCAATCGACTTGAAGGGGTGCACGAAAATGCCTGAAAGTTGATATAGCCGCGATAAAACCTTGATCATTTTGTCGAAAGCAGAATTTGAAAAGTTAGTTCGTTTTCAATTAATCGTGCAAACGGCGGACGGCCGGCCGGATAAATATACAGATCAAGCGTGCATTTTTATAAGTAGCTTTTTACTAAAGCTCCTAATAAAGAAAGCCGGCTCCTGCCAAAAATTGCTAAATGGCTGGAACATCTCACGGCATCTCCCTTTAAATGTTTTCACAGTTTAATAAATAAGATAATGTAATATCCGATAAATTTTTCATGAGGTATGTTTTTTTTCTTTTCCCACCGCATAACTTGACATATAAAAATAACCAGATAATAATAAACCAAAACAGATATCAGCTTAAATAGAAAGAGCCGTCTGGAATAAATTAGTAGTTGATCTTATGAACTTTTATTACATCAAACGAAAGAATACGTTAATTTACCGATCTCGAACTCATTGAATTTGCAGGCAATGCAATGCAGCATGTTTTCTTTGGGCCCGATAGATATTTTTATATTGAAAATTTTTTGGACCCTTATTAGGAGCTTTAGCAAAAAGCTACTTATAAGAATGTACGCTTCGGCCGTCCGTCGTTTGCACGATAACTTGAAAACGGATTAACTTTTTCAAATTCTGTTTTCAGAAATATGGCCATCAAGGTCTTAGCTCGGCTCTGTCAACTTTTCAGGCTTTTTCGTGGAACCCTTCAAGTCGAATTCACATGCTAAAACAGTAACCGTAAAGAATACCAAAAGATAATGGCATGTCATACTATAACAATCGATTCGTCAAGAATGAATACACTGTTACTTTCTGTTCTTCTTTTAAGCATTGTCGACATGGCAACGCACGTGATAATAGATTTGTCGAGGCTCAATAACTAAATCATTCAGTTATTGTACTGCGTTGAGCAATATAATAGGCGTAAATTTGGAAAGAATTAAATGAATTTCCGTTGTTTATTAGTAATTTTAGCTGGACTTTAAATTCTTGCATTTTATATTACTTCTACGTTACAGCTAAAGCTCCTTCTTGGAATGTTGCAAGATGTTATTTATTTTATAAACCCAGTTGAGAATTAGGAATTTGAAATGGAAATTATTCACAAGATAAACTGATTTTTTACAACTTTAATTTGAAATATCAATTTATAAAGAATAAGTAAATCGTTAATTATGCACAGTGGTGAAAAAAAACAAAAACGACGCGCGCATTCTATCTATCAATAAAAAACGTTGTGCGCCTGCTCAAGCTATACCTGCCGCCACATAAGTTGAACGACAGGATGACGTCATTTCTAACGCCAGCCAATAGACGTTAACGGAAAGTACATCGCTTAGTTATTCCATGAAACATTCGCTTTCGTTTTCGAAACATTGTTTTCGTATTTATATTTAGTTTCTATTTTCGTTTTTTCTTTTAAATAGATAAATGAAATTAATAAATGAAACTAATAAATTAAAAAATGACGCAGAATAGTCGACTCGAATGCAATTTGGTTTATAGTATGACTTTTAATAGGCTTTCCACGCTTCAACGATATCTCCACCATTGCTATAGTCGAACAAGTGCATCATGGGAAAAATCAGACAAAGCATATTGATGAGATAACTTACTGCGCATGTCAAAAAGATCGTTCAACTTACGTGGCGACTGCTATAGGATTAATCGCTTGAAAAAGAAACTGAAACTATTCTAAGGCTTTTGCTTGGTTACTTGTATTTAAAACTCCAAATAATAGGAAAATTCACCATAATTTTTAGTAGGGAAAAAAAAAACCCCACATCCTGTATTTTTTTTTATTTTAATTTTATTATATATTATACATCTCGACAAAAGATGGTGATGCGATATCGAATTAGTAATCTCTATAATTTAGCATTCAATTGTGAAATAAAATCTTGCAATATTATTTTGCCTAAAAGATAAACAGAAAGTAACATTCTACTCGTTCTTGATGAATCGTTTGATATATGATATACCATTATCTTGGTATGCTTTACTGTCACTGTTTAGCACGTTCAATCGACTAGATGAGGTCCACGAAAAAGCTTGAAAAGTTGATACAGCCGAGCTACGACCTTGATTGCCAGATTTCTGAAAACAAAATTTGAAAAAGCTAATCGGACGGCCGACCGGATAAACATACAGATCAAGCGTACATTTTTGGTGAAGGTCCTAATAATCAAAATAACCGTATCATCAAATTATATTTTCAAAATGAATCGGAATATACAAGTTCAAGGTCCTAATAATCGGAATTTATAAATATAGCAAGTTACTTTTAAATAGCATTCAAGTAGTAATTTCATGATTTTTACAAAATAAATATCCGAAGATAAAGGGTTTATTTCTTATGGTGAATTGTAGTGACACGGTGAAACGGTAAAACCAACGCATGCGTATTTCGGCTTTATATCATTTTTACTGGGATGCAAGTAAAATGTCATAAATTTTACAGACATTCAACGCTGGAATATTCTAGCATATTAACAACTCAAGAGGTTCATCTTTTGAAGATATGAACTGATATTTGGATTAGCTCTGTAATTTTACTGGTTTCCTGTTATTATTGTCATAATTTGACTGGTTTCCTTTATCTTTACGTCCATTAGCTTAAACTCTATATAAAATTACCTGTACTACTCTCTGTAGCTTGGCTGCCGAAATGTACATTTATGACGATTAAAATTTTCCTGTGGATTTGCGTCTTTTTTTTTGTGGACTTTTACCCACAGATTTTAAGATTTTTATCTACTCTTATATGTATATTATATTTACACTTTTGTGCTACTGTACTTTTAAAAACGAAGTGTACGCATATTATTTACTTATTAAAGTTGAAATAGAAGAATTGTTTTGATCTACTTTATTACAAATGCTTAGCATTGCATGTGTGCAAAAATAAATTGAGTGATGGAAAATTACTGAAAATGATTATTATCTCATTTGCATTCAATTTTGAGTTGACCTTTGAAAATTAAAATTTCAACGTATCTTAATTTTCTATGATAGCGTTTCTATAGCGCCGCATATTTAGAAGACAACAAGCGTTCAAATGGGAAACTGCAAATGCGGTTAACGTGGAAACCAAAGAAAGAGAGGAAAAGTGGGGAGAGTGGACGGGGAAAGTACACCCCACCTGCTTACATTTCCCGCACTACCAAAAGTTCCAAAATAGAAGTTCTAAAGGCGTGAATAGGATAAAGACGGAAATGAATTGCTTAAAATCTTTCGCTCACACACACTCCCTGTTTCTGAAAATCCTTTGATGGAACCTTTCCAAAAGGATTTTATGGTCCCAACCTCAAACCTAAATCGCTCCCAAGAGTGTGAGTTTTCCCACTCTCTGCAAAAAAGCCATTCCGTCTCCATGATTCTTCCTCCTTTTGCTCCCGAGAACTCTGTATGAATTCAGAGGGCTCTTTGTTTCGATTTGCACTCTTCAAGGAAAAAAAAAGTTACCCGTTCTATCTCCTCAATCGTTGTTGTAGAGAGCACAAAAACAATCGTACTTTTAGAACCCCTTAGTGAACTCGAATAAAACGCATTATTGGCTTTTGGGCTTTTTTTTTTTTAAGAAAAGTATTTTTTCGGCATCGGAGGAAAAAATCTCAAACGATTCCGCCGTAGGTTTACATAGTTTGTATATACACAAATAGACGATTTAAACTTACTTTAGACAATAATGTAGTTTAATATTGTGGGGGAATTTTTAGATTTAATTTTATTTAAAATTTTTATATATCAACAAGTTTATTATTTTCTAATTAAACAGTAACAATTTGTTACATTAAAAAGTACTACCATAAATGTGGAGATCAAAACTTATTTCAAAACGGGTTATGATTTTCCTCTCAGATGCATTCGGGCCAAAATTCCTTAATTCGATTGCCGACCTAATGTCAAATGCTGTTCAGGATGCGGGTTCAAAACTTACCGATGGAAATATATTTTTCGATAGCTCTAGGATGTGAAACTTCAATGAAATTTCCCTTCAAATTCTCTTCGACTAGCGGGTAGCCTTCCATCTGTCGCAATATCAAGCATATTTAAGTGTGTATTTTTTATGCCCTCGAAACCGTAACTTAAAAAGTTTTTACATTTTTCAATATAATTTAAACGGCTTTATCCGAAATATTGTATGCTGCGTATGTATTTTGTTACCTGAACATCCCAATGATAATTTCTTTCCAAAAAAAATCGATAGATTTCAATCGAAAACATAATTATGTTTTACTAGTAATATAACTGTTACTTGAAAAGTTTGTTTGAAAAAAAGTAAATGGAAGAAAGAAACCCAATCAAATAAACATGTACATTCATCCATTACTCAGTATTTGCAGGCCAGTCGATCGATCTCCATCTAGGAAACGTTGAGGTTGTTCGCCGAGAACGTTGCGCGCTCTGACCACCGGCCTTCTGGGATTGGCCTTTCAAAGCCCTCCCCTATTGATAAAAAAAACGATTTCCTCGCTAGGCTGTGATTTCAATTTCATCACGAAGAATCAAGACGAAGAGCCTTGTAGCCATCTGCACATGCGCCTAAAGTGATTTCGATCGCGCCTTGTCACCTGCTCAGCCACCATCTGGCTCAATCCTTTCCTTCCGTCTGTTGTGCGTTTATTTTTTCTTTATCTCGGTCCCAGTAGTCGTCTTCAAAGCAGGCCTCTTGAGGCCAATCAGATTAATATTAACAGCTGGTGAAAGACCAGAAAAAGAGGGACCCTCTCCAAGATAATTGCTTTAAGCTCAGTTATAGCGAGGAGAGGAGGTGTGAAAACGTGATAGACCACTAATTGCGTTATTCGTTATACATATCAACACAAGGGAAGTTTGCAGTTGCTTTCCTAAAGACGTTGAAAGTTTTAAGAACTGAAAACACAGGGAAAGATAGACAAGTTTCCTTCCCTTTCCAGATTCCTCTACTCAATTTCCAGTGACTTTTAACCTTTACTAACCGGATGAGCATTTTCTGCAAAATGTTCTAAAAATAAGAGCAGCGAAGTTTTAATAAGATTACGAATACATTATATATATTTTAATAGGACTTAGTAAAAACATAATGAAAGGTCAAGTAGGTCAAAGGTGATATTATTAAAAGCGTCTCCAAAATCCCAGCGGCATTTCCTATTGACTCAATTTAAGGATTTTATTAACCTTTGAAGATATCTTAAGAAGAAATCTTTAGGAAGAACTGAAATCGAATAGAGTTATGAAATATTCTGAGATTATAAGGAGTAGGGGAGGAGAAGGACAAATATTTTGAAAACAATGTTTTAAGAAGAACATCTTAGGTTCTTCAATTTCAAGTACGTATATAGTTAAGCCTTTTGCATAATTTGGATATTTTGACCCTTTTAAGACATCGGGGCTTATTTCAAGTTGATCTTGATATTAAATTTTCTCTGGGAAAAATCGGGCATCGGCATAATAAAATTTGAAGCTGTCACCTGAGAAGTGAGAGATTAAAGAAAGACTTTTAAATCAAAATCACATTTATTTTTATAACATGCAATATAATAAAATGAACAGAATAAATGAACGTATTAAACAAAAGCATAAACTGTCAAAACGTCAGGCCAAAACGCTTAAACAAGTTATTTCGAATTTAAGGAAATGTTGACCTTAACGCGACACAAAATATAAGAGGGACTCCAGACGTTTGTAGCCACGGACAACACAAGAAGTTTAGAACAAAACTTTTTATGAATCTTTTTCAACCACTCTCCATTGGAAGCTGTGCACAGATTCATCCTTTTAAAGCAATCAGGAAAGGTTGTTTCCAGTAGACTCCGAAGTCTCCCGAAATTAGTCACGTATACGGTACGACGTCCTCTTCTCAAAAAATCGAATTACAAGAAGCTCATTTTTTTAAGCGAGGAAACATGAAAAAGTCGCAGTCGCACACAGTCAGAGCGAATAAGATGGCGCATTATGGATTCCTGCTCTGCAAATTTTTTCCATACTCCGAACTGCCCGATGAGCAGGAGCGTTATCCTCGTGCCACAACGAACCTCAATCCCTAGTTCTTGGGTGCTTTTCTCGTCAGATTTGCAGGACATGTAGAACAGACTTCATCTATAGTGACAACCTTACCAACGCTTCGGGTTCTTTTTCGATTTCTTCGGCAAAGGAACTCCTTTGACTGCTCTTTAGTCTAGGGTCTTAGTGATAAAGCCATGTTTCAGTTAGGAAACTGTAAAGTGATCGTGATTCACATTGTTCGAATTTCTTCTAGCATTTCATGGCACCTAATCAGTCTTTCGTCTCTTTGCTCTGACATCAACACGAGGGGGTCCTATTCGCACATCGTTTCGATTGTTGAAGATGAACTCACAAAATGGAGTTGACTGCTGGAGCGGTACGCGGGTCTTCTTTTACCATGTGACAACTCATTGTCGAGAAATAAACCTTGTCTTATATTTATTCAGAACAACACGGAAGATAAACATTAAATATGCCAAACTTGTGATTTCAGTCTTTTTGGCTTCATAAGTTGTTCCATCTTTCTATGATACGCGGGTCTGCCTTTACGATCTTCTCTACAAGGCGAGTGTTTTCCGAAGTGATGAATCCTCTGTTGGGATCGTCTTTCAGAGACTTTCCGCTGTCTTCTAAATTCTCGTTAAAAGTTTGTGAAAGTCTGGGAAAGTTTCGTAGCACTCATTTGGATTTAGGCCCTTTTTATATTCGTAGAAAATCATGGCTCTCCACGCCTCTCTTGAAATATCCATTATAAATTTCTTCTGCAGTCGACAACTCAATTCTAGCCACTGTTCATTTCAAACTAATACCTGCATGGCAATGAAATTCGGACAGACGTCATATAAGGAATGTCTGCATGTGTCACGATATTTAGAATCGATGCGCGTGTATACTGAATGTTTAGTTACAATTTTCTGAAGTACATTAATTTTGTATAGCAGCGTGGAATATTCTTGTACCTACAGAAATCACAGTTCGAATGAAAAATAATACGGATCGAATTTGTCTTACTCAACGAAAATGAAGATCACTAAAATGATTTAGATTAAACGCATGCTATTTATGAACTTTATGTTAAATATTGATATGTGAAAAGTCACGCTATTTTGAAAAAACCCCCATGATACTATAATGATATTATTTGAGAAATTCCTGATCTGTGAGCCGGTGCTCGCCTTACCAATGGGCTTTTTGTCTTGACTACTTGGTGATCTTTAAGACACTTGGTGAGAGAGTCTTTAAGACATGGCTGTGCAGTGGCTGTAGAGAGTCTTTAAGACATTACACGCGATGGCCATTTGGTAGAGGCGTCGAGCGTGTTACTCGTGGTTCCTGGTTCGAATCCACGTCGCGGAATTTTTCCTTTCATTTTTACAAATAATATCATTACTTGTTTGGAAATTAGCTCCATTTTTCCTTCATTATTTTTCATGATACTATAAATTTTATTTCGAAAGAATTGAAGATGAAACTAAAGAATTAGAATAATGTTTATGAAAAATTGTAGCACCATTTTCACCGATTGTGAATGATAATCAGATCATTGATATAGTATTCATAATGCTCCTTCGAAACTATGTTTGGAAATGCTGAACGTACCGGACAAAAACGCACATTATCTCCCACCTCCTTCTCCGACATAACCTCCTCTGCCAAATTTCGAAAAGAAAAATCAGGAGACATAGTTAGGGTTAACAGATCATTGCATCACACATCACTTAGTCACGTTTCTTCACATTTACCTGATCGTAGTCATTCATACAATTCGATACATTCAGTGCGTCATTCATTTCATACCACAATGACTTTTTTCTAAAGTTATTTTTTAATTCTATTTTTTTTTTCCTGTTTAGTTCATTGTAATGAATTCGAAAAAAAGTTGAATTTTGTTTGATGCACAATGGAGCTCACCTCAATGATGTATTTTCAAATCATGATTAGCTAGTAAAATGCTTTTGTATTTAGCTTGCAGTCATGTAAATGAGTAATTCTGAATTGAAAGACGGGTTTTGCAAATAACTCGACTATTTCAAATATTGGTTTTGCTAAATTTTTCCCGATGATTTCTTTTTTGAATTAAAAAACTCATTTTACCTTTTTATTTTAATTTAGATGAAAATAAAAATAATGAACATCATTCCTAAAAAAATGCACACAATATTGAAAGGGCTATTCTTGCACATATAAATGGTTTTGCGAAGTTTGCCGATTTTATTTTTCAGCTGTTTCTGTAAAGTTGCAAATACTATGATACAAGGAACGATTTAATAAAAATGCTGTAGTGATAATTTTCTGATGCGAAGATAAGTTACTGTTTAAATTGTTAGAGGTGTTTCTAGATTCAAGTCAACTCTGAATAATGTATTTTAGTCACTAATCAACTCAGATCAATTTTTTGATGCTGATATATTTGAACGTCTAGTTTTAAGTCTTTTTCCAGTAAATTAAAATTTGTGGGTTTTTTAATGGAACAAAAAACGAGATAGAGTGATTTCCATAATCTCTTGATCCAATTTGCCTCGGCGATCAGATTTCGAAAGCCGATGCGTTTTTGTGTGCGTGCATGTTTTTTGCTAAGCAGCGCATCCTCACAGGATGTAACAACCATTAAACTCAATTTATTTGATTACAACGATATTTGATTTCTTGATGGTTTCCTACTGCTTTTAACAAACAAAAGAGTTCCTAAAGTGATAGTTATTTCTTTTAATGCTTTTATCTTCAAATTTTTCTTTTAATCTAAAGAATTCCAAAAAATTTTTAGAAAACATTTTAAACATTGGTGAACATTCATTCTACACTAAAAGCGTTCTAGTAGTGACAATGCTCGACGCATAACTTTTATGTAAAAGACAGGGATTTAAATTAAAGAAAACTCTATAGTAGAATACTTTATATATATAGACATATTCATTCTTCCATTTTTTCAAATAATATATGACCTATGTTTGGAGAATTAACGGCAGTTCTTATTTATTAATTTCATATTCATCCTTTTTAATATTTTTAGTTTGTTTTTGATTTTATCTTTGGGTTAGTTAAAGTTTTATGAAATTTCAAAATATTTTCATACAAGACTCATAAATGATTAGTCTGCTTAACAATACGGAGAATTTCCGTCCTGATTTTTGTTCAAAAGAAAAATATTTTATTCAATGTGTTTATCTAAAGGTAGTGAAATTTAATACGTAATTAATAATATTGACGTTGAAAATGTAAAGTTCAGGTACACTTCATCGTGAAATGGCTCTGATGTCTTATTTATTTTAGAAGCCCTCTTTTTTTAAAGTAATTGTACAGTGTTTGATGTTTAAGAAAAGAAATTCGTGTTTCTATACGTTGAATTTACCTTATTTTGTTTTATTCTTTTTTTCCCTTCTAGGTAAGACTGCCTTTTCTCGTTGCAAATAAGGAAAGCGATTTTGTTCTTAAAAATTCGAGAAATATGGAAAAGATTACCAGTAAGCTTTCAAACCATTACATTGATTAAGGTCCAAGAGGCGGGTTTTGATTTAATACTGAGTAGGGCCTTTGGTTTAAATATTTTAATTTAATCTAGAGATACTTTCTGTAGAATAAAAGGAGGACATTACAGATTCGGCATAATTTTCAAAATAGAGAGTAAATCCTGGGTATGTTTAACTTTATAATTAGTACATTTTCTATCTATAGAAATGTGCTTATGTGATCGGTTTGTCCAGCTGTCCGTCCGTCCGTCCGTCCGTCTGTAGACAATCCCACAATTCATTGCGTTGCAAAAGAAAGAGTTCATATTACATGTATTGAATTGCTGGAAGACAAGAATTATCCTCGCATTCGGGAAAACGCGTGTTGAGAACATACATGGGTTCGGCTCTGCGCGTGCTCTAAACGTTAATGAGATGGTACGCGTGCAGCATCCACGTGTTTGACGATTATTGAAAGAGCAGTTCGGTCTCTAAATCAAGAGAATTTTTTTATTCCTAGGGAGCTTAATATTTATTACGATAACTTGAAAACGAATAAACTTTTTCAAAGTCTGTTTTCACCAATCCATTAATATGGGACAGAGCACGAACAAGTACGAACGTGAGATAGCCGGAATAAGTACGTACTATAATGGCACGTGCTTTAATGGTACCATTATGATACCCCCTTAAAAACTTCCTAGAAAACCAGATATGGCATGTAATATATCAAACAAATCGTCACAACATATCATGAACGAATATATAAGAGTTACTAGTGATAGCAGGTATTGGTCTAATGGCACGTGTACGTGCAAGGATGTCTCATGAATGAATATAACGCGTAAATAATGTAGGTGTGAAATCTTTAGTAGTACTTTTTTTAATGGTACCATTGGAACTTTCAATGCTAAGATATGGCATGTAATATATCAAACGAACGTAACAACATGTAATGAGTGGATATAACGAGTAAATAATGATAATGGTTATTGGTTTGGTAGCACGTGCCCTAATGGTACCATGTGGTACCATATGGTACCGTTGGAACTTTCAATGTTAAGTTATGGCTTGTAATATATCAAACAACTCGTAACAACGTGTCATGAGTGAATATAACGAGAAAATAATGATAGTGGGAATTGGTTTTGTTGTATGTGCCCTAATGGTACAATATAGTATTGTTAGAACTTTCAATGCTAGGATATGGCGTGTAATATATCAACCAACTCATTACGAGTTGTTAGATCTGTTGTTATCCATAGCTTATTTGTATCAAGAGCATAATGCTGTTAGGCTTAATGTTATCTAAAACTACTACTGTTATACATATTGCTAATTAATAGTAGTTAATCGCTTGCTTCAATAGTAAACTATAACGTATAAATAATTCAGTAATTTAATATGAAAAAATAATAGATGCTTACACACAACGCTTCAGCAATTGAGGCTCACTTCGTTTAACATTATGTGGGAATTCTTACAAATTAAAGAACTTTTATTTTTTAAATGTATGAGGAATAACTCTCTCTCCATTTACTTCTCATTTCTTCAAGTTTATTCGTTTAAATTCTCTCTACACATTAGCTTACTTAAATAGTAATTTACAATTTAGTTTTCATATTTATTTATTTTCTCTTAAGTGTTTTAAAATGTTGATTAATTCAATATATCCATAACATGAAAATGTGCTCCCTTTATCCACTTTGGCGGTAAAATCATTCTTGTTTTAGATTTGGCATTGGATAGAAGCGGACAGACTAGAGGATAATCAACTGCTTTTAATTACTACAGCTTTTTTCCATAAATATTAATCAGTCTCTGAAAAATTGAATTTAATTAAATTACTTATTTATAATTAGTAGAGGAAAGTGACCAAAAGCGTCCCCCCCCCCATTTTGTTTTTGACATGTATAGGCAAAACAACGAAGTAAAAAATATTGAAAAAATGTGGAATACATACATAGTGCGACCTATAAAGTAATTTAACTATCATAAAATAAATCATTATTTTAAAAAAAATATTTTTCAAAAACATTACTCTTTTACAGTTTCAAAAAACGATCCAAAACCGGGCCCCTAAACCGGGCCATTTCATTTTATGAAATTAAGTATTGAAAGGAGAAAATAAATATTTAATAAAAGAGAGAAATATTTGTAGATTTTGCCTTTATTTCATATACAAAAAACCATCAAATAGTAAATTCATAATTTTTTAAAGAAATATAAGGTGTTCATTTATTTTAAAGGCATCTTAGATAAAAAAAAAAATAAAGGCTTATATTTCCTTAGAAACTTTTTGTAGTGTAAACCTTGGATCCTAAAGAGAATTCAGAGAAGTTAAGAATAATTAATCGTAAAAATATGGGGACTCGCTTTAGGAATAGCGTGGGGACTCGGGTTAGGACCACCTTGTGTATTTTTTAAATTAATATTTTTCCATAGCTATGCATGTTAACTACTTTAAACTTACAGGGTAAGAATTCCTGAAGTGCCCCCCCCCAAAAAAAAAGCAAACATGTGAAATTTAAAACTTTTATTATAATTTGGTAGTACCTAATGGAGTATTAAAATTCCCACTACATTTTTGAAAAATTTCCATTTGTTAAAAAGTTAAAAATAAATACATTTTTGCTATTTTTTTGTTTAAAAAGCCATATCTCAAGCTAATTTTATCAAATCTCTTTGAAATTTTAAAGATAACAAGTAAAACGTATGTATTTCATAACAAAACATAAAAGAATAAGAAAAAAATTTTGTGTCAAAAAAATAATAATAAATAAATAAATTTTTAATAAAAAATGAATATTTTTAATGTTCTCAATCGATTTCAATAATTTAGAAAAAACACATTGAATCTGTATTTATTAACGATTTAGAAATTGAAAAAATGTTGGTGATCTCTGTTTTTACGCGAATGCCATCAATTTTTTTCAAGCTATTCAATCGTACCTTTGGGCTGCTAAGCAAGTAACTCTTCATAGTTGTCATGACTTTGTAAGCGGCCTCGTAGTAAGGAATAAATAGGTATAACAATTAAATCACTTACTTTCAAAATCTGGCACAAAACACGAATAAAAAATTCTGAAAAACACAAAAAGAAACATGTCGCCATTGAAAAAAATAGAATGAGTAAACAGTTTGGACACTGGTCCTCCAGTAGGCAGTTGCATAAACTACTACCTCAACCTTTCACTGCTTTGCTGCAGCATCGTACAGAGCAGAACAGGAGGGGGCCCATTTTAGGAGCGGAAGCCGCTTTTGGTCACGTTCCTCTACCCATATATTGTAATTCATTTTTTGTAAAAAATTAATAAATAAATAAATATAATGTGTCAATTTGGAAAGAGTAGAGGAAAAAAACTTTTTTACTTGGCATTGCTTTTTGTTAAAGTTGGGGAGCATAATTCTTAGCCGAGAATGTTATAAAAAGAAGAGGAAGATATGGAGGAAAATATCGGTCGAGAATATAACCTAAAACCATCTGTGTCGTGGTCAGGTCCCATTACACATTCCCTCGGGTTGATCTATGCGTTCGGGAAAGTCTTTTAAGCAAACATATTCTGTGTATCATTTTAAGGATACTGCAACGCATCCTTTCGTGAGAATTTCTTCATCATTTACATCTCCTGAATCATTTCCACCGGTTGCTTCTAGAGCGAGTTCGGGCCAAATGCTTCATTTACAGTCTAGAAATATGGCAAATCAAGGAAGCGGAATGATAGACTTTGCATCCCTTATCTCGCTGTTATCTTTCAGAAATGTAAATCGAGACGATTTCCTCCATGTGTTCTTATTTCCTCTTCCAGGCCGAAGTCTCTCAAATACCTTTTATTCAGATATTAAGGATAAGATATATATGGAATTTTATAAGAAAATTATTTGATGAGCCTCAACAACACAGAAATTAAAATTATCAAATAAACAGAAATATATATTTAGTAAGGCTTTTAGGAACCATTAGAGACTACCACCTTTATACTTTCATCTTTATATCTTCATATATTGTTATATTTTAATAATTTTATTTCTGTTTTTTTTCTATACTGTTGTGGTTTTATAAATAATTTTTTATAAAAGCAAATGCTTTTTATTTCGAAGAGAATCGAATACTTTGCTTTTAAAATATTTCAAAGTAAAATTTAAGAAATAGAAGAAACTTATTTTATGATTTTTTTTCCTTTTCCGAAGTATTCAATAAGCTTATAATTTTTATTGTATAAACAAGAGAAGTGTTGGAAAAATAAAATATTGTATTTAAAAAAACATTTAAAAAAGTGAAATGTAATTCAACTAAATCGTTCCCTCTAAGCTTGTGGTTTGTTCAGGAATAATTTTATTTTCTTCAATAATTAGAATAGCTTTTAGTCGAGACAATTTTATATTATATTATTATTACCAATCGACCAAACAGTTTGGTATCGTTAATTTCTCGTAAATATCCGTATTATTCTTCATTTAGAGTAATATCTCCTTTCTGTTTGTAATTTATTTAATAAATATTACATAACCTAACTAACCTAACCTAACGTAACCCTAACCTAACCTAATCTAATCTCCTGGAATAACTCTTACTTTTTTTTTTAACTGCTCGGGTCTTCCTTCAAAAATGAGAAATTTACAGAAAAGTACATCGTGTTAATCCTCTTAAATTACATTCTCTGAAATGTAGCAGTTGAAATGTTTGAAAACCTGCTTCATCAACTTCATTGCGTGTTTAGCAAAGGAGATTAAATCCTGCGCTTTAGTGGTGAGCATTTGATGAAAGAGATTCGGTGGCCAGTGACGGTAATTTCTCTGAGAACTGGTGTTTGTGTTTCTGTGAGACTGGTTTAGACGAGCGTTTGGTTTTCTATGAGAGTGAAGGCTGAAGAGGTTCCAGGGATCATTAATTACATGTTGCGGAAGGTAATGTTTCATTTTTCTTAAATGTTTTAGCATTTAATTAATTACCAACGTCATTGAGGATTGAATAATTCAATCTCGATTTTGTGTGGTTTTCGTTGTCGCTTTAATTAATTTCTTGGACCTAATAATTCTGACAAAGCAAACATTCTGCACGACGCTGTCAAGTTGGATATACAGAGGTCATTCCATAAATACCACTGGAAGAAAATGTTAATGTGAAATTAGTAAATGGTTTTCAAGCTTTCTCGGACATATTCGTTTTTAAGGTAATATCTGTAGGGGGTCACATTGATAAAAAACAAACCACAGCCGAATACTCAAAATATTAAATAAATGCGTGAATTATATGTACATAATTTTCTCTTTACGTAAATTGCGCATCTTTTATATCAATTATAAGTCATTGGATTATTTCACCTTATTTCGAGAAGGCGTTAATTTTATTTTTATTAATTTCTTTTATTGTTATGTAATTTTTGAATTGAATACTTTTATTTTAGAGTCAACAGAGTTCAGTTTTAGTAAATTATATTTTAAGTAAAATGTTAATCGCATGACTAATCAAATAGGAATATCTTTCCTAGGTGCGTTGATGCAAAAAAAAAAAACTATTTCCCCTTCTTTATTGTTTAAATGTTATTTCTTATCAGTTTGTTTAACATCATGTCTTCATGCAGAATGATTTCTGCACTTCGTCAAATTTATCGTTTGTTGATGCTGGGAATTCTGTATGTTCAACATCTTTTCTTTCCATCTGTCTATCTTCCACTTGGAGTGCGCCAAAATCTTTTTGCCTCACGCCCTTTTTTATGAGTTTATTCACTTTTTTTTAATAGATTATAATCTGTGCTATGAATGTTAAAATATATTTCAAGAACATATAAGCTATAACAAAACGAGGCTAGGGTTATTTTTTAACTTATTAGTTATTTATTCAGTGTACTTTAAAGTGATAGTTAATTTTGAACAAAAGACGGACTTATTCACATGCCTTAGAAGCTCCACTGTAATTTCAAATGAGTTAATCCAGAAGCAAAACATGCCACATATCACATCTTTTGTTTGGCTATAATTAGAGTAAACTTTAAACAAACAGTAGCTGCAATACGGAGTGTTGATCGAAATTGTCGCGTTAATTATAGCTATAAATTCTAAAAGGAGGTTTCTTCAGGAGATTATTTTTACATTTTGATTAGTCCCTTTTTCTCTGTTTTTCTCTTGGTAACGTGAGATTTAATTTGTAATTTGGTATGGTTTTATTTTAATCGAAATGAAACAAATGATGTCAGCTTTTTATAAAGACAGTGATTTAACTTGGGATTGCCTGTCTTGATTTTTATATGTAATCAAAAGGTCCTAGAGTCCCCTCCAAAACAATGCTACATCCTAGTTCACATGCTTATTTAAATATCTAAGATAATATAAATTTAAACATACTTTAATGGACTGGCGATTCATATTGGTGCAATATGGGTCGTGTAACAGAGAAGCTTATTGAGTTACAACCGTGTACAATTATAGAATGTCACCTAAGCAACAAGTCTATATGCGAGATTTCTTCATTTTGCAAATACCCCGTTCATCTGTAAACGGAAATTTCAAGCGAAATGGTTAGCCAAAGAAAATTATAGACAGAGATCGTCAAGTGTTACCATGTGGAACACGATGCAATCGGAAATCTTCATTTGAAATAGTTGCTACAGAGTTAGCAACAGCCAATTCGAATACTGTCCGTACAGTCATCATTCTCCGAGAACTGAGGATTCTAGATTTCAATGGTCGTGCTGCTGCTCGTAACCACCACATAGCAGAATCAAAGCGACGTTAAGAATGATGTACAGTTCACCGAAACTGAATCATAAAACAATGGAAATATGTCCTCTAAAGCGACGAATCTCATACACACTCTAACTGATCAGATGGTCGAGTTTAGCTCTTCATGCTTGACTGCGTGATGCGTCTACCACCTTAACATTTTGGATTCTTCACTGCCAACATTAAGGCAATAGCTTGGGATTGGGCCATTCTTGTATCAACATGACAATGATCCTTGTCACAAAAAGTGTGCGCAGGAATGCTTTGAGGAGATGGTTGGAAGAAACAGACTGGACAGTTGTCCGGAAACTTTTGAACAAATAATGGAAAATGATGATGAATAAATAAAAAATTGTAATAAATAGAAAAAAAAGCTGTCACGTGATAACTGGAGTTAATATCTGGCGTGCCATTTTGTTTGATAGCCGGACTCTCTTGGCACCCTCAGATAATAAGGGAAGGTTGAGGACATCCTATGACCCATTGTGCTGCCGTCTCTCTCGAGGCAGCCGGGAGCTGCTTTTCAACAGATAACTTCCAGAGACAGATGTTAAACCGATCCAGCTGTTACCGGATAGGTCGGCTTCAATGAGCGCAGACTCTGAAGAAGGTACCGGCTGTTATTTCTGCCAATCTTGTATAGAGCTCTTTCTTTCGTGTTATGTGTTTTCATTTTTCCGCTTATTATTTACCTTTCCACTTACTTTGGCTAACCAAAGAGCATCAAACAAAATATTTTGCTTAATAGGTCATTGGACGAAGGCGATCGCGAGATATTAACTTTATCGTCTCCTCATTCGCCTCCGTTAAATCTGACACAAAGAAATATCACCGAAAAATAAATTATGCCACTTTATCTTCCACTGTAGAAGAGACGAAGTTAATTAGCTTTTTGATCAGAATAATGAAATGCAGATAAAGATATCTGATACGGTAGACTTTTAATTCGGACAAAATGAGAGAAGAGTGCCAATTTTAAATTTCCATAAGGTTATTATGTGTACAATGTAGCAAAATTGGAGATGTCCTACGGGAACGGTCTGGCAAACCAAGGCGATCAATAGCTGAGCAGAAGAAGAGTATGAGCTAACTAAAGAAACAAGTGACCCTTACTGTATAAATGGAATCTTTTTTTAAAGACACCAAAACCTTCATTAATAAGAGCTGACTATAATAGTACTCGCATATCATCTTGTTTATTTTTTAAACCTAATGAGAAATGTGCCTTCGTTCCTTTTCAAAATTTATTGCTTCATTTGAAGTTTGTCCTTTGTGAATTTTCTACTTATTTCAACTTTTTAATGTCATTTAAAGAATTGTATTACAATAAGCTGTTTAACTCGGTTTTTTTTCGCTTCACGCTACAAAGAATAGACACTGGTAATTATAAGCCAATTGCGGAGAAAAATTATTGTGCAGATTGTGTTTCGCCGAGTGGGTCATGAAGAGCCAGACGTTTTATTTTTCTTTCCATATATTTATTGACGTTGCCAAGTCTCTCTAAGAAGAAGTCGTTCTCTTGATTAGTTCGGCCTTAACCTGACCTCATGTTCTCCGTCCGATCTTGTTTCTTTATTTACTTTAATGCAAAATGATGGAAAGGAATGCTCTGTCTGAAACTCTACCAACAGGGTAGCTTTTATTGATCGGTTTTAAGTAGTACGACGGAAAAATGAGAAGAAAATATTTCGAGTCCGAAAGAACGTCGAGTTTTCGTGACCATTATGTAGAAATTAAAGATAAATAAATGAATTCAGAAACGAGATGAATTAAACATTAAACAATTAATCGCAGCCGTGCATAGCTATTAATGACGGTCTTATATTTACTTGCGTCTTATACATGACAACAATTAAGATTTTGCGGTGTACATGAAATAGAAGTACGTCAAACTCTTTGCCATGCTTCTGGGCGCTCAAACACCAAACGAGATTTGTGGCATGTGTCATCTTCTCTTGAAAGAGCCTGTATCCGGAATTGAAGATTGTGATCATTAACGGTTAGATGTGATTGCAACAATAAACTGATAAGACGTGCTGTCCGGGGGCCTAACCTCTTATGAAAGCATTTACCAGACCATAATAGAACTCTATCAGCCTGTAAAATCGATACTATACAGGATGAGCTTTCGTCGCAAGTTATTTACACCATACTCGAAGTCTGCATTGGACTATGCCACATTTTTCATTCCGTTACAGTCCAGTACACGCTATTATAGACCCTTTACAGCTGAAAGGCATGGTAGCGGTTCGGGTTTTCGTCGTTGAAGCCAATACCAGACAATTTTCCATCGCATAGTTTGGTTGCAGTCATCTCTTTTGCCGTTTGTTCATTTCTCGAATTTGATTCGGCGATTTTGAGTTGCACTATTTTCGGGATATAGGGACAAAAGTTATAGGAGAAAAGCCAAAACGCAGTTGCAGAAATACTGGATTTGTGATTTATCTTTAAAAAGCATGCCTCGATATTTCTCAACTCTTTGGTTTTGATCTGCTAACACATGCTAGTTGCTAAAAGTTCCCATTAAATACCCTTGTACTGCGAACACATGACTCCGTTCACTCTCAACGAGGAGTGGTGCCTAATAAAGTGGCTAGTCAACGTGATTTACCTTATTTATCATTGATTTATTTAGACTCATGTTCAAACACTTAGTTCATTTCCTTTTATTTATATAGTTTTAATAAAAAATTTCGTTACATATTATACACTGTACTTTCGTTAAATTTTTAGCTGGAATACGCAGAATCTCTCCCAGACGTCCTCTTGTTTTGTCAACGTCATACACAGTACACAAGGAAACATTTTAAAGTGCTGTTTGCACTCAATTTAAAACTTTGTTGAAAAGGTTTATAAATTATAAATTTTTAAACATGACCATGTCTTCGTTGCAAGTGTCCTTCTCGCTTTAAAGCGAAGAAAATTCGATTTTTTAGAAGATGAGAAAGAAACCTAGATCGCCTTTAGGGTTTTCTCAGCTTGCGATGATGAAATTTTAAGAAGCCTTCGCAAAATAATTCAATGTCGTAACATTTATCTCCTTTTGCAGAAAAAAATTGAGGAATTATAAAGACTTAAAGTAACTTAGAGAAAGTACTCTTTAGTAAAATAACGTAATGTTTTCTTTGAAAACTAAAGCTTTTAATATTTGTATTTTCTTAACTATTCAAAATTGCTCATATATTGTAAGTGAATATATATTAACTTTGATTGCTGATAAAATGATACTGGCGAAGCATTTCTTTTAAACACCCTTAATGAAATTGGAAAAAATAATATTATATTTTTTGGGTTGAATATTTGAAGGAAGAGAAAACGAGGATCAAATCTCAGAAAACAGGCTAAACACAACAGTGGAAAAATACCATATTAAAATTATACAAAATAGTTATATACGCTAGAACAAATAAGAATATTTTATTGCGAATTATCTTTCAAAATAAATGAAATGTCAAATTTTTTCTAGCGAATATAAATATTTTGTGTAATAATATGTGCATTAATATTAATATGAAAAATTTTATGGTTTCTTAACAAATTTTAAAAATAAACCAAGATCAATAAAAATCCAAAATTTTTCATTTAAAAATTCAAGAGGCCGCTTTGTTCGTTTCTGACAAGCTTAACTTCTGACCTTTTCTTCTCTTGAAAAATATATTCAGCGTGTTTTTAATAGTTTATTATGACTTATATTTTGAGACAGCCCTTTAACGTAAAATAGTTTCCCCAATGTTTTTGTTTCCTTAGCAGAAAAAACCAAAAACATTCCAGATGAAGTGGGAAATGAAAAAAAGGTACGTTTGCTAAATGCTTTCAATTGAAGTCAGAATAAAAAAGGTATAAACAGACAATATTAAAAACTTAGCATTTTTTTCGTGAGGAAAATTTAATCTTTGGAAACATTTTAAGATTAAAGAGGAAAGCAGTAAAGTCTCTAACATTTCAGTTAAATTAATGATTTACTTTTTTTCCCTTACAAATTACCTGTGCCTGAAAAAAATAATTAAAAACTATTTCAAATTAATTAATAAAACTCATCGATAATATATTTTACGAGGGCGTATTGAAAAGTAATGCCTTCATGGCTGTAACTTTTTTATTTGTTAACCGATTTTCAAAATTCTTTTTGTATCTAATACTCACATTTGTCCTCTATGTAATGCACTATTCACTTTTCGACATAGTCCCCATCCCTTTCCACGCATTGCGCCAACGCGTGACTAGTTGGGTGAACCCGTCGGAGAGGAATTCCGGAGTTGTTGTCGACACCAGGACTGAATGGCAGCTTTGGACCCTCTTCTGGAGTACGATAACGTCCGCCCGCACACGAGTCGCCACACACCAGAGGCGTTGCAGCGCCTACAGTTCAAAGATGAAAAACCGCAGTTCAAAGATGAAAGACTTTGCACCTTGCCACTTTCACCGCTTCCCAAAGAAGAGAGAGCCCCTTAAGGGACATGAGTTGGTTCTGACAACGAGGAAAACGCTGCCATTCAATCCTGGTGTCGATAACAACTCCGGATTTCCTCTCCGACGGGTTCACCCAACTAGCCATGCGTTGGCGCAATGCGTGGAAAGGGATGGGGACTATGTCGAAAAGTGAATAGTGCATTACATAGAGGACAAATGTGAGTATAAGATACAAAAAGAATTTTGAAAATCGGTTAACAAATAAAAAAGTTACAGCCATGGGGGCATTACTTTTCAATACGCCCTCGTATTTCTCTCCTACGAAAAAAGCAGTATTTCCTAATTTTTTAATTACAATGAATTGATAATAGAAAATCGTGTTTTACTCATGTCTATATATCCATTCTAAGGCGTTCTATGCTCGAACATTTAAGGTATTCTATGTATCAACAAAAATATTAAAAAAAAATAAAAAATACACATTAATATAGGTTGGCTCTTTATCATAACGTCTCTATATAAGACTGATAGGCTATTGAAGTAAAAATAAAAGTAAAAGCTCAGTTCAATGTGAAAATACGGTAGGAAATTATAGGGATTGTGAATTTTAGTAGGAGCACATGGAAAGAACAGCTGCGGAATATTGATATTCGATGTTGCCCGTTTAAGGTTTATTAAAGCCTCAGCCACAAATTCTATTTGTTGTATGAGTTGCTGAGTAATTTAAAAAGGAGATTAAATTGATATAATTAATGATTTTTGCATAATTTTTTAATGAACTGATGGATTTTCTAAAGTTATAGGATTAATTTGTAGAAAATACATTAGTGGAGACTTTAAACTTTAATATAAAGTCATGTATTTATTCGCGTAATGGAAACTTAATATACTCACATTATGTAATATTGGATTGGACATTTGCTATAGTATCAAATGCTCTTTTATATGTGTGATAAATTACTCGTTAAAATTTTAAGTGTTCGATAATGATCTATATAGTCTTCTCGTCGTCCTGTTTCATCTTATCATTTTTACTTACAGATTTAACTTAAATATATAAAATTAAGAAACTTATATCCTGTCAAACCTTTCACTCCCTAATAAACGAGATGTCTTCAAAAAGTATCGAACCTTTGATCGGCAAAAATACATTTCTACGTATACAAGACGTTTACTCTAATTTTCTTCAAAGTAGGTAATTCACACACATATCCCAGCGATCCCCGCCAATGTTGAAAGGACTTCTGGAACTCATCTGTCAGAATGGTGTTCCGCGGGAAAAACTAAGATTCGATGCTTTTTGAACACACTTTGTATTTAATAGATATGCCACCTTCATAGTCTTTAATCATAGATATAGCAGGATAGATTTATAATAAATCTAAAAAAAGAAATGCTATAATAAGAAGTTATTGGTAAGACGTTAATAAGAAATATTTTAGGATCGACATGAGTCACGAGGAAAGTGAACTACCTAACCTAACCTAACCTACGCTAACCTAACCTATTCCAGAAAACTTAAATTCTAGGATAGGGCTGATCCAGACCAGTATTTTCTAAACTATTTTCTTCCAATGCCTCTAAGCCATTTGATATGAGGAAAGGAGATCAAAATGTAGCTGGCTCTAGTCTTCCAAGAACTCGAAATATGTCTACCCTCAAGATCAGCCCTTTCAACTTTTCCATTCCAACAATTTCTGCGGGGAATGATTTCTTGGAGAATATTTTATTTTTTATAAAGATCTCATTTTATTTAAATGTGTAAAGAAAAGATTAAGGAGACTTATGAAGAGAACAAATACTATGAGACAAGTAGCTAATCACAAGTCATTAATTTCACGGGCAATGAATAGCAAAGCTCCTTCGCTACATAAATTTGAGAGCAAACACAATTTTCTCCTTGCGCCAAAAAACCTAAAATTCGCATATTTTCTAGAAAATGGACAAAACCCAATCAAAATGGTAAAATGAAAAATGAAATACGCTCATACGTCTTCGTAATTATGCAACCTCAAAGCCTCAAATAAAATGCAGATGAGAGACATACGAAGACATGAAATCAGGGTGAAGGGCAGCAAACCCATCACAAAAATAAAACTCTTGAGATCAAAGCCCGTCTCTTGCAATGCGATTTTTAAAGGTGTTAAATAAATGGGGCAAAAGGAATTGAGAAAAATCGAAACCATATTTTAAATGAAATTACTATAAAACTAACTGTTAAACTGATTATCACAAATTTATTATTAATTCGGTGAAAAAAAAATATTTTTTTTGCTTTATTGCTAAAACATTGGATATCTGAAGCTCTTGAAATATTACTTTTATCTCTTTTAATTTTTGTTTCCGGTCCTCTTGATTTCGCGCATATTGTTCAGACTCTTTCCGATGTCTCCTCATCTGTAATCTCGCTAATTGTCTGAGAGGCAGTGTGTTCAATGACGGTTCCATACAGGGAAAGCTTTAACGGATTCAAGATCAATATTGTAAAGCAGTTAATTAGTTGGCATTTGGTCAGCTGGCGATCGCTGCCGAGCGAGTTAATTTGCCTGTAATAATCAGTTTTCTTTAGTCTGAACCAGTTAGTTTGCTCGACCTCCGAGGTTCGCGCTTCTGCCTTATTGCTCGCTCATTTGCGCCAGCAATATTCTCTGTATATCATCGCAGATTTTGGCAGAGACGTCGCTGATTCTTATCTTGTTATTTGCATTCCATTAGCTTGAACTCCCTCCATCAATGGTCTGATCTTTCGTGAATTTTATAGGGGAAAATGAAGTGAGTGCGGATGATTGCCAATTCTTCCCTTAAAAAATTGATCATTTTGCAGCTGTTGGACTCGCATTAAAGAAAAAGGTTAATCAACAATCATACAAAATTAAAATATTTAAAACTGGCAACGCTTCTGAATATATAAATAAGTTTCCTGCGTATTTCGAAACTTAGGTTATTATGCATAATGAGAAAAAAATCCTTTCAAAAATTTGTTAAAAACAATTTTTGGTATTTTTCCTTAATATTTATAAAATTTTCACATGTCTTTTGAATGTTGAACTGCCACTCTTCGATAGAAACAGCTTCTTATCTGTTACATCTAGTGAAACGGATCTTCTCAACGCCAGCTCTTCGATTTCCGTAGTGAATTTATGCGTTTCCCCAAGTATTTTTCTCCATCCAAAAAATCCTTCCATTTTTTAAGGGATTTTTAAATACTCTTCCATTTTAAGAATATTTCGGCATACAGATTTTTACGTACAAGTTCTGCGGGGATTTCGTTATGTATACGAGTATTTTGGAAAAAGTAGCATGACAAGTGGACTTTCCATAAAGATAATAGGCCGAGCCACACATCTTATTGCAGAATCATCATCTTTCAGAAGTGAAGCAACCGCATCGCATTCCAGGCGTGTTGAAATTCGAAGTCGTTTTACATTCAGCAGAAACGAATTGGATTTTAAATGAACTTAGCTCTGATTATCCGATTTATGTGATTCGTAGTGCGAAGGTGTCAAATTGCTCTGCGCAATTCAACTTTCTTTCATTAGTCGCTTTGCTTTCTTGACATCGTGTATTTTAGGTAAAACGTTAGAAAACGAGACACGCCTGCATGGTGACACCTTAACGGAAGAAAAAATTCAATATGACCGAGTTGACTGGCGGAAATGATTTAGAAACAATCGCTAAGGATTCTGCGACTGAAGAGATGCTCATTCGTAGCTTATTGACTGCGTATTCGGGAGACTTCTGAAAGTTCAAACTTTGAACTGCAAAAGTTGCGCGGTTGGAATGTGTAACGGCTCCAGCGCTAATTCGCTGACTCTGCAATGGCTTTTCTGCGGCATTTTCTACTGAGAAAAAAATTCTTGTTATCATCCAATCACTTTACTCTTCGTATCTCGTTCCGAGTGACTTTTGGCTGTTCACTGCTTTGAAAATCGGCCTCAAGGGGATGTGTTTCGCAACCAGGGAGAACATCAAATCGAATGCGACAATCTAATTCCGCTAGTGCTTCTAACAATGGCAGAATCGATAGAATAAATATGTGTGTATTTGCCAAAGTGGGTGGGTGTATGTGTGCATGCGTGATTAGGTAAACGTTGTCATATGTCCATCATTACAATGCTATACCACAGTTCTGTGTATAAGACTTTCACTTTTATCCTTTATTACTTTGCAAGTCATTCACCTAACAATTGGAATCTATTGACTGTCCTGTCATTAAAAAGACTTTCCGATATATTGTGTCAGTTTTGTTTTTAATAAAGTTCTCTGGATTCGGGCGATAAGTGCAAGATTACGGGACTGAAGTGACAGACTGTCATTCATCATTAAACCTATTAAATCGACTAAAGGTTTATGTTGATAATAGTTATTATCCGTCGTCAGTTTTTTTTTTACCCTCCTTTACTTCGTAAAAGTTTATCGCTTGTAAAGGCTTCAATATGCAAGAGTAAAAAAATAAATATTGTCGAAATTATTATAGTGAAAATAAATATGAAAATAATTGATATGAAATACTTTTTGTAAAGCACAGATCTTAACTTGGCTTAAAAATCCAATTTGGTATAAAGAAATAACATTCTGTAAATTCATATATTAGAAATGCTAAGAAAAACTAATATTACCTGAAAGGTTATTGTCTAAGAAGGGTGCAGTGTTTATTTGACGACTGTGATCGATAAATGTTCATGTCTCAGACGAGGAATTCAAGTTTTAGAAATTCGGTTGCTAACCTTCGTGGGTTGTTTTTTGTGATTTATTTTGTTTTTTTGTTGTTTTTTATATATATATAAACAACATTTTATGAACAACATTGATTTACATTTATTCAAATCTATATTAGGTTAGATCATTGAGGTTATGTTAAAAATAACCCAAACTTTGATCAAACTGTATCGTGTTAGTAAACGATCATAGATAGTTCCAATTTCATGCCATGATATAGATACGATTTTTAATAATTTATAATAAATTACCGTGAAAAATAATCAAAATGCGACAAATGAAAATGAAATAAATATCTCTGTACAAGTAAAACAAAGGGATTTTTAAAGCTAATATTAACGCTTTATTTCGAAAATGTTCATATTGTCGTCTTTTTAGAAGGATTTCCCGGTGAGCTTAAATTTTGATGCTTTCAGGGCAACTACCAGGACGAAGTATAAAAAAATCTCGTAAAAATTGCTTTATCGGCCAACTTTCTTCTTAGTCATATTACCCTCTATAGAAACTTCTTTGCCGAGCAAGCATTTTCGCTTTGGCTAACAATGACAAACACGGGACCTATTGTTGGAGATGGTTCGTAACTTGGAATTTTTTTTTCCTGCGAATTCACCGCTCCTCTTAAACTGCCGCTTGAAGCAATCGCTTCACTGCTTCATTTATCGAACCGGCACTGATTGCTAGTGTAGTTCAAAGAAGCTGACATTGGCTGTATCCATAAATATACGATTGGCATCAACTAGAGAGTGTTAAAATGAATTGCTCTGGGATTGTTGATAGCCACCTTAATAATTTTGTAAGCGTATTCAGTTTTCTGACATTTATGAATACATCTACATGAAAACAGTTACATGAATACATTTATGACATTCATAGTTGTACATGAATACTTGCATCAGAAGATTCATTGTAATCGTTACAGGGTTAATCAAATCCTGTATTAGAGGTCAAAAGTTGATTTCAGCAGATGTTATTATCATTATGATATACTTGTTAAACCCCATTGTAAAGGACTGGGTGTCCATAAAAGATTTGTGCCATAACAATATATAATAACTTTTGAACGTCATAACGTAGCCTAATAAGGTTTCGTTTTACAAAGATATGCCAAAAGTTTTATCTGACGTATTAATACAACATTATATAACATTTGTAACTTGTAACGGACCTTATTGCGGATTTAATATAGTTCTCAAGGTCATAATATAACTGTTAATCCTCTCAGCATATAATATTCCAAAATTATACCATAAAGGTACCAGAAAAGAGTAAGCATCCTTTGGCCAGTCGACGGAGTTGCACAATTTTTGGGGGAGATTAAGATAAACTTTAACGAATCTGATTTAAACTTTAAATTAACTGATTTTTCTGCTTGTTCGTAACGAAAAAACTCTTTGTTCATTGTAGAAACTACTCATAGGAGGCACTACATCGGCAGAATAAAAGATGGCGTCTGTTATAGAGAAATCGCAGTTTGTAGTTAAGCCTACGAAGAGAGTAGCTCTTCATGCAGAATAAAATCTATGGACCACCTCTTCCACCATAATGAAACTTCCGTTCGTTTTCTATTTGGTCCGTACTTGGTGAAAGTCTTCGAGATCTACGCTTCTTTTTTAAGGTACATAGGCTCTCGTAACCTAACCTAACCTAATCTAACCTAACCTAACCTAACCTAACCTAACCTAACGAGCTTCGTTGCCAGTGATTATGCCCTCTATCAGCCTATCCATCTATACACTTAAATTTTTTAATTTTGTTACGTTTATCAATGCAATGTGATACGTACAAAAAGGGCAATTGATATGAACTAATACACTGTCATACAATTTAATACATATCATTAAATGCCTGTATGTTGCAACTTTACTTCGAGGACATGACGAACTCTAAACTGTGCGCATATGTGGAGCGACGGTTACGCAGGCTCATACGCAGAAGGCTACGCTGAGACATATTGTCTGAGTCACTACTGTTGTAGCTACTAGTGATTTGGCCCACTGTAGCCCTTCGTTCAAACGGATGTAGTATGGCTTGCCGGAACAAAATTACAGATCCCTGTTCAAAAAGCTATCCAAAGAGGTTTTCGTCCAGACAGTAATCGGTCTTTAATCTGGTGGTGGTTTACAGTATTTCCTATAAACAGTTTCTACAATAAACGAATACTGTATATCAGATACAACTTTTTAGAGTTTCTTTGTAACATGATGAAAACGATACATGATTATGTTGTTAAATTCAAAAGTTATTAAATATTATGGTAGAAATACACTATTAAAAATATTCGGACACCACGACCAAACATGCGCGTAGCGTTGTTTGCTCTCATATATACGATGCGTGTCTCTATTACAAAACCAGTTAGTTGGAAGAATGCAAAGCCACGCGGAATTGACCTAACAGAGCTTCAACGAGTATGGTGATTGGGTGCCGTATCAGCAATGTTTCAATTCGAAGAATTGCGAGCAGTCTAGAGATTCCAAAATTGACAGTAGCCGATGTGACTCGACTAGTGGCGCAACTATTGCAAAATCGCGTCCTAGCTGGCCTCATAAACTGATATTCAGAAGGATAGTCGGAAAATCACGTCAGTCCTCTGCAGATCTAACATGTGTTTGCACTAAAACTATCCGAAATGAGCTGCATTCATTAGGTTTTCATTATAGAGCAGCTGCACACAGATCTTACATCGCTCCTGTATATGCTAAGCGATTTTTGAACTGGTGTTTAGCTCGCTATTCCTGGATTTAAGAACAGTGGAAGGCCATTTTGTAGCGAATTCGCGATGGAGGCGTATGTGTGTGTATGCGTGTGTGTGTGTGTGTGTGTGTGTGTGTGTGTGTGTGTGTGTGTGTGTGTCGATTATGTGGAGAACGATTCCATCCAAACTGTATTGTCCTAACGGTGAAGTTTGGAGAAAGGTCTATAAAGATTTAGAGCTGTTTTTCATGGTTTGGGCTTGGGCCATTGATTGTATTGAGTGAAAACATGAAGTCTACTAACTACCTTCACATTCTGGACAATACCTTCTTACTCTGTGTCATTTCTTTGGTAGCCTAGAGACCTGTGTCATTTCCGAAAGGTTGACAGGAATGGTTTGGCTGGAATGATGTCGAACTTTTGGACTGGCCAAGCCCAGACATCAACCCGATAGAAAGCCTTTGGAACGAACTGGAGCGCAGAATTAGACGTTTGGAAAATAGACCTTCCTCACTACCTGCATGGGGTTTGCTTTACAGGAAGAATGGAAAAGAATTCTACCAGAATTTAGTAGAAAGCATGTTCCAGTCAATAAAGCATGTATTTAATAGAAATTAAAGGTTAGCGTCTAAATCAACCATGTATCCAAATACTTTTTCCCATATACATAGTATATTTTATGGATACCCTTTATCAAGAGTAAGTTAAGTACTGTGATGGAATCCTGCCTATATAATTTTCACTTTATTGATTGTCGCGTCTATAATATTAATTTACTTTCTGTTATCAACATTAATCTAAGGCTGAAAACTGAAGTTTTTTTTTTCTATTTTTACTTAATGTTTTACTTAGTGTTTTACTTTGAGAATTTTTTGAATTCACTTCTTCACATCTAGAATCTCTTTTTTCTTAATGAATTTTTCAAGATGTTGTCCATGTTGTCGAAAATGCTATTTTTAATGTTTAATACTTTTCCTTGTGTTAGTTTTACGTTTCTACTGACGACAGATATGTCATCTTCTTTGCATTGGCGATGAAATTGCATTTCTTCCGAACTTTCAGCAAATTTAACTATTTATAAGGTAGACGCTGTCTCATTTTTAATGCACGTCCTTCTCAACGTCATATTCATCAAATATTTTATAAACTTTTCATTGACAAAAGAAGTTGTAGTACATGTAAGATTTTAAAAAAATGATAACATAACATTGCGTTTATTTGAGTCTTATTCTAAACAAAGTGAAATCATTCATTCCTAACAGTTCCCCACTCTTTTAGTAGTTGAATTATTTCTCGCTCTCCACTTGTTTTATATATTCATTGAGAACTGACTGATTCCTCGAGCACAAGCCGTGCAATTGTAATGAGACCGTATAAACTAGCGCTCTTTGCAGCTTTAATAATTGACGACCGTCTCGGTTTCCTACAATAATAACGTTGTTACTTTCTCTTCTCTTCCCTGCTCGAGACGTGCCGTGACATCCTCATCTTTGATATCATAACCAGATATTTTTGGCTTTCTTTCGCGTTGTCGAGGAGTTTCTTGACTCAATTGCTAGTACGACAACATCCTTTTCAGGTCTAATTACCTTTTCTACAAGATACGTAACTGGAATGTTTAAGATCTCAAAACCGAGTAGTTGTCACTTTTATACACAGTGAATATCTAACTGGGTTAGGCTATTGAGAAGAGTCAAAAAATTTTCTGAAGACAAATACGTATAATAATAATAATAATAATAATAATAATAATAATAATAATAATAATAATAAGACAAATGCAAAACCATTCACATTGAAAATAGAGTACTCAGGGAAGGAGGTTCACATTAGAAGAACCAGGTCACATTGCTGCTATGAAAAATGATGAATTTTATAAATAACTAGGATTTAAACAATATCTAGGATTTATCTAGTGGGCTGTGTTCTGGAGCACAAACACATAAAGAACACACTCACTAAACAATATCTTCATAGACTAGAGGCAATACTTAAAACACATTTAAATTCCAGAAATTTAATTAAGGCTATCAATATTTATGCCACCCCAATACTCTCGTACTCCTTTGGAGTCATACAGTGGACACACACAGATCTTGAGGGACTTGAAAAGAAGCAACGTAAACTGCTTACAAAGCACAGAAAGCACCATGCACACGCAGATATTGAATGACTCACCCTGCCTCGTTCAGAGGGAAACAGGGGTCTTATTGATATAATAGATTAATTAATATTACACAAAGCAGTCTGCATGGCTGATACAAAATACACACCATTGAATCTGTACAGCGTGCAGAACACCCATAACATTCCTACCACATGGGTCGGAAAGCAACTCCTTCTGATCTCAACCAGCCGCACGTCGACAAAAAAGCGTCGAACTTTTGGTTGAGTGAAGGGAGTCTCTTTGGAGAAACTGAAGGAACCATGATTGCAATACAAGACCAGGTTATTAACACTAAAAGCTACAGAAAACATATTATCAAAGATTCGACTGATGGGTCTTGCAGGGAATGCCATGTCGCAGAGGAAACCATCCAACACGTATATCCAGTTTCAAAATACTCACGCAGACAGATTATTTACACAGAAATAACCAGGTAGCCAACATCGTACTTCAACATCTAGCTAAGATACACAAGCTTAGGGACATCCATACACTATACTAAAAATATATCCCAGACACTGTCTTAGAGAACACTACACAAACTATATTTTGACAGAGCTATAATCACTGACAAAATTATCCCTATAACAGACCAGACATTACACTAGTAGATAAGCAAAACAAAGTTACTTACATAATTGATATCTCCATCCCCAACATACACACAATTTATAAAAGACATACACTCACAAAATCACTAAATATACGGATCTTGCACACGAAATTAAACGCTTTGGGGAGTTAGCAAAGTACACATTGTTTCTGTCGTTCTTTCTGCCACTGGGGTTATTCCACACTCACTACACAAAAGCCTGTCGACACTAAATTTAAACCCACACTTATACAAAACCTTACAGAAAGCCACAATTCTAAACACCTGTCACATAGTAAGGAAATTCCTACACCCAAACATCAATACTCCCACGAGCGCGTAATTTTTCCCTTCCTTACATACGAGTCCCTTGGGCTTGGCCCTCTCTTGGGTCCGCCTCTAGGACTTGGCCTCCGGACTTGATCCGAGTTTGGTTTCCCCAAACAACAACAACAACAACAACAACAATAATAATAATAATAATTAATAATAAAGAAACCCAGCAGCACCTATTCTTCTGGTATCCTACTTTGTGTGATTATGGAGCAAATCTGAAACTGTGATTAAGTAATTTTGGTTGTTACAATGTAAATAATAATGTGCACTGTCATTTTAGTACACTCTCAGTGAACTCAATTTCAGAAAATTATTATGCAAATACCTTTTATTTAAAACTGTTATAAAATTTCTATTGGGCTGATTTTAATGATCCTCCCAGCTGCAATAGTATACGCCCCTCTGGTAACCTTTTTGCACTAGACTGTACATCATATTTCCACCAAAAGTCAAGTATTTATATACGCCCCGTTTTGCTCCAAACTGAAGATCTTAGAAAGACGAGAGAAATCAACTCAAAATCAAAATTTTTGACATGATTCTTCTCCAGTAAATCAGAAAATAAAGAAAGTGCATTTTTGTTTCCCTGCACTGAATACGCCGTTATATTAATCACAATAACCTGAATGTCTTTTTGTGTGTTCAGAGTGATTTCATGTCAATTCAATATGAATGATCCGTTATCAGAATGCACCAATGAAATTCACTCTGAGCGGATGAAACCTACAGAGATTGTTCACAGAATTTTATAGCAAAATTGTGAGAAGCAAGACTAAATCGTAGCAATGTTTGTCCTCATACAGCCACGTAAACGATTTGGCATCTTGGTTTTGAGTTGTGGAGCACCCTCCATATAGTTCTGAAATGTCTCGAATTTCTTCCACCATTTTGGTCCGTTAAAAGAAGAAAAGCGTGGACAGAAGTTTTCTTCGGATGAAGCCTTCTAAGCGGTATAAGAGTGGATGCGTACGAAATAAAAAAAAAGTTTCTTCCAAGATAGAATACAAAAACTTGTTAAGAGACGGACTAAGCGCATATGGGCAGAAGGAAATTTTAAAGAAAAATAATATAAAAATTTGAATCTTATATTTTAATTATAAACCTATTTACACAATAAAAGAATTTGTTTTTTTAACTTTTTACTTTTTGACTCTCCCAAAGTATTTCCAGGTGAATTTAGCTGTTTTCCTTATTTTACGAGATGTTTCTGTTATTTTATCCATTTACATGTTTACTCATTTGGCGCCACAAAGTCATAGCAACTAGCATGATTTTAATTCATAATAATTCGTAATATTGGCAAGACAATGAAAAATTATTTTGTAATTTCATAATTAATGATTATTTTTAATGAAATAGTTTTAATGAAGTTAATCTAAGTTCAGGAAATAATTTTTCATAAACTGATAGCAACCATTATCACTTATAATCACTTAATTGTTTTATACGAGCTAAACTTTTTTGCGCAAAAGATTACTTTAAGGTTTCGTTGCGAAAAATATTTGAAATATATTGATAGATTGTCTTCAATCACTTCTTGGAAGAAACTGAGAGGCTTATTCTTCGCATTTTCTTAAGAAAAACTTTTATCTTAAAGTTGAACAAGAATTTTCACTTCTCGTATCTCATTCTTCATTTAAAAGCTTTTCTTTCTCCAGATGACAAATGCATCAATTCTTTCTCTCCCTTTTCTGTGGCAATTTCAGAGAAAGTCAGTCGTCATCTACTTACTCAACCAAGAAAATGTCCCCTAGCGCATTTCCGATAGAGAAGGGGAGAGAGAAGTGAAGGAGGGGAAGCCAAAGCAAATGTATGCTATGACGATATGAAGCTATAAAGGCATAAAACGTTAATGCTTAAAAACAAAACATTTAAGCGCAAATGTAAATTACGAGTCACGCACTTGGAAAACTTTAAGATTAGCGCGCTAAGTAATTAACAGGTTATTACATAATTGATGAATCTTAAGATTGTTTGAAAAAAGTTCCTAATAAGACAAATTTTCAATTAAATTCTATTATTATTTTTTGTATGCGCAAAATTGTGTAACATTAAACGGACTAAAAAGGTGAATTCAACGAATCTTGTTTTAATTAATTACTTATTTTACATTATATACAAACAGAACACTACATACGGAGGGAAAGGCATTATTAAATTTGTGTTTGATAGAAATCGATTTTATTAGCATAACATTTTAATTTGCTCTAATGGACATGAAACAAGCAATTTAATAAATAGTAATCGGATGCAATTATGTACATATACGACAGATTAGTAGTCGAATTCGAATTCTGTTTTCCATATGTATACAATAAAATAATTGTTCCACTCTCTTGAATTTCGTTAACATATCACATGAAGAGAATTTTAAAATATGAGAAGGTTTTCCTAATTTAATTTATTTTTAATCATAAAAAATTAGGCTTGGTTTACATTTTGATATAGATTGCACCGGTAATCATAAGAATCATGTGCATTCGGCTATCCACTGAAACGATGTTTGCGCACGACGAAGCATGAAATGTTTGAAAAGATTTTCTGATCCTGGGGCTACGACTGCATCCCTTCTTTACGGAAAGACTCTTGATCGGTTTCATCGCTTAAGCGTGCCACTTGGCTAAATCTATCCAATGATGGAAGAAGATTATATCAGATATGCATGAACGTGTGATAATATCTCCTATGATCAATAGCACTTAGCATCATTGCTTCTTTTCATATCCATAAAGGAAGAACTGGGGAAAGATGTTCCTCGTTAACGTTTTGAATAGTTGTTTCAGCTGTCCTAGCTCTTCTCTTGCAATAACGTACACAATTTTATCGTTCCACGAAAGGAGATCGTTAAGTTCATTTTAAGGAGGAAAACAACATTCCTTTTTGTTTTCAGGTTGGAACCTCAAGCTTAAGAAACCCGTTCATGCTTTAGTGTCGATTTTATTGGAAAAAAAACTTGGATAAACAAGATCCTTAAAGTATCAAAAAGGACTCCATTATCTCTGTTAAAAACAAGTCAATTAAGAAAAGCAAAAAGTAACGGGAAACGTAGAGCTTGCAAATATCCATATGACATATGGGGCAGCGAACGGTACGGACTAGCTGCTCCGAGGCTGTATAGTGAACGATTCCCGACGAGACAATTGCCGAATCGACAAACTTTTGAATTTTGGAATCAAATCGGCACATTTTCTGTGAGATTTGATTCCAACACTATATTGCTTTTAAATGGAAGACACAGTGCATCAGACTATCAACAAACTTTGGAGAATAATTTGCTTTCATCTGGAATTCGTATGGCAGGAAAAAACTACATACTCCAGCAAGACAACGCCAGCATCCACACAGCGAAGTCAACAATGGACTGGTTTAAAGCAAAAAAAATAAAAGTTCTGGACTGGCCAGCAGTGTCACCGGACTTAAATCCAATAGAGAATCTTTGGGGTTATTTGGTACGTTTGGTATACAACGATGGAAAACAATTTGACTCAGTAAATGACTTAAAAGTTGCAATTGAAGCAAGTTGGAATCAAATCTCACAGAAAATGTGCCAGAAACTAATTGATTCTATGCACAAGAGATGTGTAGACGTAATAAAAAAATAAGGGCAAAGGCATACGCTATTAAGATTTTTTTGTTAACATTTTTTATGTTGTTTTGTGACACGTAAAACAAGTCGGCCAAAGTTATGTCCATCATGATTTTGATATTTTTTTTAATAATAACTAAGATTTGTATTTTTTTTCATAATTATTGTAGAGCAAATGTTTATTTATTTATATTGTACCAAACTGATTAGTTTTTCAAAATTTAAGAAGTGTTAAAATAAAAAAAAGATGAAAAGTTCCATTCGGCCAAAGTTTTGTCCAACACTGTAGCAGATGTGAGGTGGACCGCACCAGAACTGCCAGAACTCTGCGTTTGTAAAGCGATGCATGCTGTTGTAAATCCCAGCGGGGAAATGACACCTTTACTCCCAGACGCCATCGACTTTCCGGACACACATTCTATGACAGAAAATGCTTATTTTGGTCCCCTTTACCACCCTTTAAAATTTCGCCAGATATTTTCCGAGCATCGTGTATAAAGAAAGTGTAACTCGGGAAATTTTTGCATACATTCATTTTTTTTTTATTAAGATAAGAGTTATTGTACAGTTTATATTAAATTTATATACAAATGGATCATCTAATTTAGGAAAAGCACACGATGTCTTAATTCAAACTCAAGAATAAAGGAAATGATAAACTGTGCTTAGTACGCAGTTTTACACGAATATTCTTACTCAAGCCGGCATCAAGGAACCAACTCTATCTTTAGAGGATGATTACCTATCCGGTAGACGTAATTTTAATACACTCTGACTAGAACATCATCTTCCTCTATATATTTTAGTTAATTAGTACTATTATTTCCCGTTCTAGTTCCAACGACCAGATTTTAAAAATTCTTGGCTGGATCATTAACTCTCGCCTAAAATTAACCATCAAATCCACCAAAGATTATCACCTTACCATTTAATAAAGCGTTTACGGACATTTATAACTAAGCATGAATTTTATCACATCATCTGTGTCATTGTTATTTTTTACTTCACCTTTAATATCACTATCGACAATAAGATTCATATTAATAGACTCAAGATTGTTTATAACAAAAATTAACGATCTGCTTTTTTAATAAATAAAAATGAACTTCTCTGCGCTATTCGTTTTTCCAAATATCCTGCCTTGTTTATTTATTCACCAGTGGCTTGATTGTTGCAGCACTTTTCAAATTCGAAATACAAGCACATAATCATTGATGTCCTTTTCCCTTTATGGACATATCTGATTGGAACAAATTACTTTCACCTAAAGAAATCTTGATACATGTATTGTCAATCCAGGAAATGACAACTGTCGTCACGTTACAAAACAAATGGCCATATATTACTTAAGTGCGCATGAAGATATTATTTGAAGATATCGTGACATTCTCATTTGACCATAGTTTTCACCAGTCTTATCTGATAAGTGAAAGAGAAAAATGCTTTACAATACCAGAGCCGGATCTAGGGTGAGAGCTGTAAGGGGGCGCCAAATTGGAGTTATTTTATCTCCAATAAATTTTTAACTTTTAAACATTTTTTATTATCTGCCATTTTGTTCCAATTTTTTTATTGTTTTTTTTTCACTATATTTAATTTTATACCGTTTTTAACATTTGTAAACATTTGTTTACAACTCTGGTAATGATAATGTACAAGAAACCGGGATTCATCTTGAGGTGCTCTAACTTCGTAATAATTTGTGAGATCATGGTCTGAGAACTAAAACTAATGTTTATTGAAACTTCTGAAAAAGTTTGTGACGTCCTGGTCTGAGGCTAAAACTAACAGCTAGTTGGAAGATCAGGTGAACTCTTTTGGTTATGGTTAAATAACCTCCAAATCATCAAAGGAGAATTGTGAAGTTAAATTTATGTAAATTGCAATCAAATGTAATGCATAATATTCGATCGCGATAAGAGCTTTCCATGAGTACGTTAGCCACCGCCATGATGTGGCTCTCGTAGCTTCTTTGATTGCTTCGCATCGCAGTGGGAGCCGCCATATTCAGTCTCTGAGCCGTCAGAAAAAGAAAAGTTTGCAGAGCGTCTTCAATGGTGGTCCACTATAATACAGAGTGTTTCTAAATGGAAGCACAATAAGTACATAGTGTGATTCCATGCATCAATAGAAGCAAAAAGTTCCTTATCGAAAATGTCGAAAACTCAAAATTTAAATTGCGTCATTACGTCATTTATGAACTTTCCGCATCAGCAGTTCATTAAATTCAAAGGGGCGATTACAATTAAATCAGCGGCAATTGTTGAGATTAAATGACGTTTTCGCCAGGTTTTCAGCAAACTTAGCGCGATATTTAGACCCTTAACATTTAAGTTTTGATCATTTTGCATAAGGAACTTTAAGTTAGTCATCATGGAAAGTATCACGCTAGGTACTTATTGTCCTTCCATTTAGAAACACCCTGTATAGAAAGCAATACATTTAACCTGAATTATTTTTCAATAACTTAACGTTTCAAGCGTTTTGATTTTTGACATTATTAATATTGTTTTTAATTATAAGTACATGAATCACAATAAAATGTTGGAAATTTACAGATGGCTTCAAAAAAACCCAGTGGTGCTCAATATAGGAAAAAGCAAAGATTGAGAGAAGAATTAAATCAAGAGCGTGCCACTTCGTTGCATAAATGGTTAGAAACATGCAGTCCTTCTGCTTCCACCGATATGGCAATTGATTCAACACCAGATACTACAAATTTAGAAGTGATTAAAATCTCAGAAAACACTGTATGTAATTTACTTGAAAGTGAATCTACAAAACAACCTGAGAATGAAAAAGGAGAGGAACATGCTTTTATCAATTTAAATGATCCACCATCTTGGCCAATAATGTCAGACAAACTAAAAATTTTCTTAGTCGAACATGGTCCAGATCAGGGGAAACATGCAGACTTTAGAGAATCTATGTCAGATGGTAGAAAATTTTCCAATTTAGGTTTTTAAAAAAGAATGCAAATGGAGAGGTGATAAACCGTAACTGGCTTATGTACTCCAAATCGTCCTTATCAGTGTTCTGTTTTCCATGTATTCTATTCAATAAAAATAAAACGGAATCAGGTATTTCTAATCCACGAAAAGGTTTAAGAGATTGGAAAAATATAATTCGAATTTGTGATCATGAAAATTCTGTAGTCCATCGTGATGCTTATGTTCAATGGAAATGTTTAGAAAAGAAACTTAAAAATGGTGGTCTTCTAGATGATTCACTGCAAAAAGCAATTCAGTCAGAAAAGGTAAAATGGCGGTGCATACTGGGTGTAGTACTTGATGTGATTCTATTTTGTGCCAAAAACAATTTACCACTGAGAGGTACAAATGAAAGTACTGAGAGTTCAAATGCAGGAATTTTCTTAAACCTAGTTGAGCTGATAAGTCATTATCATAGTGTTATTGTCGATCATATACTGAATCATAAAAAAGGATCTGTTTCTTATCTATCAAAAACTATCCAAGATGAATTCGTTTTACTCTTAGGAAATCATGTTCGATGTGAAATTTTATCAAAAATCAAAGAAGCTAAATATTTTTTCTTAATATTTGATTGTATCCCTGATGTGTCACATCATGAACAAATGTGCCAAATTATTAGATATGTTTGTATAAATGATGGCCGCAGAATTACCATTGAAGAGAGTTTCATTGATTTTATCAAAACAAAAGCAAAATCTGGTAGTGGTTTAGCTGATGAGATAATAAATAAACTACTAAAAGATGGTCTCAGTATTGATAATGTTTTAGGCCAAGGATATGACAATGGTGCAAACATGGCAGGAGTCTATAAAGGTGTGCAAGCAATCATCTCTCAAAGAAACAAGCAAGCAAGATACATTCCATGTGCTGCTCACAATCTCAACTTAGTTTGCAAAAATGCTGCTTCTGTAAATGCCAACATAATAACTTTTTTTTGGAGTTGTACAAAGAATTTACCATTTTATTCTGAACTCAATAAATAGATGGGATGACCTGATGGGTGCTCTGGGAACAACGTTAAAAAGCCACACAGATATTAGGTGGGCATCAAGGGCAAATGCAGTAAAAGCCTTAAGACATGGAATAGTGAAAGTCTATCAGTTACTAAGTGAAATGTCGGTAAGCAACAAGTCAATATTATTAGCTGAAATTACCAGCATATTAAAGCAAATAAATTTCAATTTTTTGTTATTTGTGTTATTTAATTGCATGGGATATGATTTTGCAAGAAGTTGATAAGGTGAATAAAGCCTTGCAATCAAAAACAATTTTCTTGAAATATGTAGTTTCAAAAATCATGCCATTGCTATTATTCCAGACATTAAAGCCGCAACATCTTTGGAATTATTGCAGGTTATTCATGATTACGATTTAGCACAGTCATATCCAAATGTTGAAATTGCCTTAAGAATTTTTTTGACATTTCCAGTTACTGTGGCTTCTGGTGAAAGAAGCTTCAGCAAGCTTAATTTAATTAAAAATTATTTGAGATCTTCACTTGGCTAAGAAAAATTAGCTAACATGGCAATTTTATCAATAGAACAAGAAACAAACAGTCAGATTGATTTTGAAAAAATTATAGATGATTTTGCTTCTTTAAAAACAAGGAAAGTTAAATTGTAATTCCTGTTTTTAAAATAATGTTGTATTTCAAAAGAATTCTCAATAATTTGCAGATAAAATTTGTGTTATATAAAAGAGTGCAGTCTGTTATGTGATTTGCTTTGATGTACGCATTAAAAATAATTTTTTGTTATTTAATGGGTGACTGTTTCTGAGTTTATTGCAGTTATAATTCCAAATTTTCATATTCTAATTATCATAAAGTGGGGATGGAAGAGGGCGCCATTTAGCAACATTGCCTCAGGTGACAAATTGCCTAGATCCGGCTCTGACAATACATATGTATTGGAAAAGATAATTAAAAACTGGTTTCGCCTTTTATACCCGGTTTCTTCAAGTTGATGATGATGATGATGATAATAATAGAAGCTGATTTTTTTATAATTTGAAATAAAGATGTTGTTTACAATGAGTTTTGATACGGGATATCCCATCAAACCCATCGAAGAAAGCACGACTATACTACATAATTCCAATGATCCCTTTAAAAGCAAAATTCTAGAAAGCATCGAAATCTATAAAGCCTTCTCTTCTACGCCAAATTTATTGCTAAACACCCAGGCAAACTTTGATATTTTCCAAATTTTATCATCTATTTCTGATCTCGTATAAATGACTTTACCCATTAATTGCATATATAAAGTTCTCTGAATGTCTATCTGTCTGTCTGTTCGTTATGCATTCCAAAATGGCTGAACCAATCTTAATGAAATTTTGCATGGTAATTCAGGTTGACCCTGGAAAGGTTTAGGCAGGGCAAATTGATCTGAGGTCAAGATCATCGTAGAGATTAAACGCTTTGTTATCCCCCCCCCCTTCCCCCCACACATAAACACACACACATTCTCTCTCTTTTTTTTACAACAGGATAATTGATGCTGTCAGAAGACAGACTGGAAAACTTACATTGATGCTGTACGTACATTTCGAGGACTGTGTCTCCATTCATCAGCGAGTCATTAAAGATTTTCGTTGTGGATTTGTGGTTTCCGGACACTTTGTTCACATTCTTATCATTGTAATATCAAAATATCAGGTTGTTGCAAAAGTTTCTTCCGGTTCTAGAGCCCGTACCCTAGAAGGGCTCAGTTTCCGATGGGGGTGTTCATATGTTTTCAAACAAATTATTGCATTCGATTCCTGAATATCTTTGCTATATTACATCCAAGAATCAACTTTCTGGCTATACTTCTGTGAGTGCCATCAACGGTCTGAAAAGGACCTTTCACGCGAGCATATTCGAGCAATAATCTTCTACGAGTATTCTGGAAAGATTAGTACTGCGCAATGTCACCGAAACATTTGCCAACGTTTAGGTGATGGCACTGTTAGTTTACGTACAATAGAAGAATGGTATCGGCGGTTCAGACCCGGAGATAGCACTCTTCAAGATGCACCTCCTCTGGTCAGCCAATCATGATTTCAGATGGTGATCTACGCCAAGCAATTGATGAAGATCACAACGAGGGAACTCGCAGAACAGTACAAGGTTCACTTTTCAACCATTGCCCGGCATCTGCATGAGCTGAATTTGTCATTCAATAAAATGAGGTTTTTGTGTTGGAATAAAAATCCGGAAAAAACTTTTGCAACGACCTGATAAATTTGTTATTTATTTCGTATTTATACTTTTCAGATGCCTGCCACGGGCATCCGTAGGTGTTGAGGGCAAGCAAGTCATTTGCTCTCCCTCTCCGCCCCCAACCCTGATCAACCTCGATAGCATTTTGATTTACGTGGAAATTTTGCCTTCGACCCCCCCCCCTCCCTTCTTGGAAATGAGATCTGTCGTTTTATTTCCCCCACCTCACCTTCTGGAAAAGTTATCTGCTGTCGTCCATGGTTGTCTGATTCTTACTCAGAGTAATATTACTTTTCAAATAATACTCTAACCTAAATTGACATTTAAAAAAGATAATAGAATTTTTTTTTGAAAAAGTGATTTTATGCAGAGCAAATATATTTTTTAGTAATATTTACAGAAATTTTTGTAACCCTTTTACGAAATATTATTTTTGATAAATTTTACAGTAATTATTTTTGATAAATTGTTGAGATCAAACTTACTTTTTCATAGAAGTATTTTTGATAGATTTTATTTCATATTAATAAAGAATTAATTATGTTATACAAAAATATCTTTACGATGTTTAATACTGGAGAAGTTTTATATTTTGTTTGTATAATTGTGGAGGAAATTTTACGATTATTGATTCAAAGCGTAATTAACTTCCTACTGTCTCTTTGTTTTCAGAACATGTCAGTTTTTAATTTTCTCAGTGACATGAGTATGCAAATTAAACGTTCTACGTTTTTGCATCTATTCCTCATTAAAATGAGAGCAAGAGAAAAAGATTTTCGCTTTAAAAAAAAGAAAAGAAAATCGGAAAAAAAAATTTCGCGAATGAAGGAGAATCGTTCGGGGATTATTCGAATTGAGTGGGTAGAAGAATTCTCATGATTGTATCGTCACCATTTTTCAGTCGAAGTATTTGTTCTGGCGCCTAATGAATAAAAAAACCAGCATATCGAAATTAAAAATGAGTATTAATTTCGCTCATTAAACAATCACGAATTAAATACGAAAAATAAATAGAGTTTTTACAAGCTTTAGTAAAACAGTTATTAACTGTCTTGTTAAAGATAAGTTATTTTTGAAGAAAGAAAAAATTTCTACTCATTGTTTGATTATTCCCCAATAATGAAGAGTTTGTAGCTAATAAAGATTTATTTTTTGCTATTTTAAGTTTTTAAGCGTTTGTAAATTGTAAAAAGCGTTTTTCATATTAGGCCTTAAAAAAGTACCGAGTTTTTTGGGGTTTTTTTAAGGTTTCTTAGATTTGCTTATGTTACGCATCAAAGTGGGCTCATTCTCGAATTGCCCTCTTTTTGTCCAGTTAATGAATATTTCTTGCTCGTTTTTTTAATTGAACATTTAAGATGACCAATTCCATTGCTTTATATGGCGGACTTCTATCATTTCGTAAGCCAAGGCTTTGAAAATTGTTGGTTAAGAAGCTAAGGATTGAAATTCCCTCCTCCCAAAGACTTGAGCTTGCTCCTAAGAATCCTCCTTAACCCCCTTCTCAACATAGCTTAATCTCAGGAAAACAATCAAGTTCAACCTTCCCATAATTTTGAGATCCCCACAATAGAAAATTAAGGGTGTACCCCTGGTTAAGCTTTTCTAGCAACGAACAAGAGGTGTGATGATATCGATAACCAGCAACTAACGGTTCCTCAGAAATATGAATTATGATATATCATAGGCGCGGCGCAAATCTTGTCATTTCAGAAATAACAATTTCACGAGCCAATTTAACTGGATTAAAGTCGCTAGAAATTAACGTGTCGTAATCAAGATTATCTGCTTAATTTCAAAGGCACTTTATTATTATGTTGACATAATTAATTATGTGGCTATGACTTTTGGACATGAAGTATCAACATAATTTTCTTGAGGAAGATTATGTTAGTTGTAGCTTTCCGAAAAACACGTTAACTTCTTCTTAATTATTATTTACAAAATAATTGTGAATTTTTGCTTGAATTTAAATTCAACGTGTTGTTTATTTTTCCATTCCAGAGAGACTAGTTTACTTATACATAACACACAATTTTTACAAATAATTTTTTGAATCCTTTCTTAATCACACCGTATTTCAGACTTTGTCTTGTTAGTTTTTCGGATGACATTTATCTTGGCACTTGTTATGTAGGCGTTTAATGCTTTTCATGGAAATTCCAAAGGGTATTCGAAATATAATGCGATTCCACCTGCAGCAACTGAACCTCTCAGGATAAACAGAGTTCATCTTTAGTGACCTTTTAAGTACTCGTCGAAATCCATTCATTTCGTTGCTCCCGTTTTCAAAGATAACCGAAGAATATATGCAAATTTATTAAGAGCAGCATTAAATTCGAATCTTAATCAACAGAGTTGTTTTCCCTGAGGAAGAAGATAGAAATCACGTGGATGTTAGATGAGATGAGTTTGGTAGAAACATCTTCATTTTCTTTGATTGTAGCCGGAGTTTTTCCATGTTATCGCGATGGAGATCCATTCTAATAACCTATCCTTTTCGGTTTCTGTTTTCTGACTTTTGAAAAGAAAATGAAGGAATTTATTGTAGTATTGCCCCTATACCAGCGTACCTATAGGTGGCATCTTTCTAATTAGAAAATTCCATTCTATTATTTCTGTACTCCCCCTGGATCCTGGCTGGGTATGCCATTAGTGCTGACTGATAATGCCTCATTCTTTAAAAGCTTACACAAGCATTTCATCCTATGTAACATTCTTCTTTTTGTGATGCAATTATATTTTTTATTCCAGAATAACCATAAACAATTTTATTAGAATTATTGCGTTCTTTAAATATCTAGTGCTTTAAAAAATAACTGGAATGCAAATAATTGTAACAAAAGACTTTAAATTGTAATACGAAATTCATTCTTAAATATTTGTGACGGAACATTTTTAACGCCTTTTCAGTGAATTCTTAAACTTGATTGAATTTATGTCGTAATATTTTTTTTTTCTTTCTTGCTATCGAATTTTCCGTTTTTTTTCCTATTTGTTCGATAATCAAGAGATTCACTGCCGTCATACATCGACAGCTTGAGGGAATTTAATTATCCAAGCTCTTCGTTTTTTGCGGGAAATATTGGAAAAATAAATTTCCTACGAAGAAACGGAAAAGATTTAGAGTAAAATCTCGAACTAAAATCATATGGAACAAAGTCAAAGTCATCGGTAAAGAAAAAACCTACAAAAAAAATTAATAAAAGAAACCATCAACATCATTTCGAATGAAAAAAATATGTCAAAGCATAGTTTAACGACCCCTGTAAATATGAATTACTTTTTTTTATATAAAAAAAAATTGTCGGCGGGGGGGTCTGGAGGGGGAGATACTAAATAACTCCAAAAAGGCTCATCACAGCCAAACAAATCATTTACAAAAAAAATCGCCTTAATGAGAGGAGTCCGTGTCGAGTTTATTCTGTTTGGTTTGCTGGTTGAACACTACAGCCATTTTTTAATTTTTAGAAAAAATTAGTAGAGACTTTTTGCAACCTCAAACGATATGCGAAATACGAAAGGCGAAATGCGATAGGTGGCATTTTGGTCATGTGACTGCCATGTACCGTTTGGTCATGCCAGGTTTTGTCGAACGAAATACGAAAATTCTAAAAAATTTCGTTGCCATCTTTGGTAACCAAATTTGTCGTCGCGCATGCGTGCTGCGCGCAACCTCCACGCTCTAACAGCAAGTTCCTCGCGTTTACCAACATGGCTTCCGATGAGGAAACTGCTTCGCAGTTATATTTAGATATACTGTATTATAGCTTTAAACTTTAATAGTACTTACTTCTCCTTGCTGCCATGAAGCTGAGAATCAGATATCAGAGTGAGCTGAGCAGTGTAGAAGTAAAATTAAAAGTAGAAGTATCGATAATCTGGAAATTCTCTTTTTCTCATTTCTCTTTTCGCATTTTTTATTTCGCTGGTGCAAAAACTCTCAAAACGAAATACGAAAGGAGAAAGATGACATGTTACTTTTCGCATTTCGCCTTTCGTATTTCGCATATCGTTTGAGGTTGCAAAAAGTCTCTAATATCTCTAAAAAGGCTTACACAATTCACATAAAAATTCGCTAAGGCACAATTTAAGGTATCCCTTAAGTATATAAGATTTGTATTTGGTTCTGCTATTTGGCGTTTCTGCACAAAATTGGTCACATGCGTACATACATACGTAGAGACGGAAATTTTTTTTTTCAAATTTCAATATATCTTTACAAATAATCTATATATTTAAGTTTCAAGGCTGATTCTTTCGACAGTTCGTTGAAGAAAACAAATGCACCTCTAATATTCATTTTGGTCTTAATTGAAAGGTCTAAGTCCGTAGATTTGACAAATTTAGTTTTCGTCTTCGATATTACTATTAATTAACGCTTATTTACAATTGGAAATGCTTTCGCCGGCAAACCAAACAATCCTCTCCACAATGGCGTCACCATCAACAGCTCGAGGCCAACGAGAGACAGGCCAGGGCACTCAAAAATCACATGATCATCGGGGTCCGGCCAACAATTCATCCTTCATTGTCTCCATCTTGGATTTTAACAATCAGTATTTTTTCGTTTGCTGGAAACAATGAAAGATGGATTGTTGCCCGGACCCCGATGATCATGTGATTTTTGAGTGCCCTGGCCTGTATCTCGTTGGCCTCGCAACAGCTTTGCTACCTTTGATGATCAAACCAACAACAATTACGTAAACAATTAACGACGATAACAATAAACAACATTATAGGGAAAACAAGATGGAGATGGGTTGTTTACCGTCAAGTTTTGACGGGATCTCTCTATTGAGTTTTTAACGCCTAGCAGACTGGCGAAACATTAACATAGTTCTTTATGCTAATTTATAGGTCTGCTCGAAGACAAACGCATCAGCGTCGATGCGATCCATGTGAAGGCAGCATTATTACTATTTTCATGTAACTGTAGATTGTTATAGATTAACATTCAATAGTAATCTATTCTTTGTTTACTCTTTAAATTTATTTAACGATACTGGTGTATCGTGCTGCCCCTTTAAGAAGGTGGCATTTTCCTTTAATAAAATAAATTATCTTTTTCGAATTCAATCTATCCTGTCCAGATTTTTATGCTCACACGCATTCCACTGCATTAATCTAAATCTATACGTGACAGGTAACCATAAAACTATGGTATTTTCTTATTATATTAATTAAATTAAGTTGGAAATTTAAGTGAACACAGCATTGCTGGTGGGTAACAATGGTATGTGCTGGCCTTTGATGTAATGGGGGGGGGGGGTTCTAGAAATTTTGGCGTCGACTACAAAGGTCATTTTGCGCCTTTTGCACAAGTTATAACAATATGCAGCCCGGGACAAACACAAACATCCATGCCCACGGCGGGATTCGAACCCGCGGCCAGGCGGACTTGAGAACTAGAAAGCCTACGCCCTAGCCCTCTCGGCCACCTGGCCGGCTTCATGTAATGGACATTGCCTATCCGGGCGATGCGCGTCCACGCAAACGTTACACATTCTGTTCAGAACAGAAAGTCGGAGAAGTTTGTTTTCCAAACTGGAGCAGCGATCTTAGCTTAAAATTGCAAGGGGCCACACTGCAAAGAGTACTACCACGAGAATGTACTCAAGGTCAGCAGTCAGTATATTTGATTTTAAAACGATGGGCAAAAGCACTGAATATTCATAGGGTGAACAGAGTACCTCTGACTCACATATTTTTTATCATTTGATATAATAAATTCACATTAAAAATCAAGTAAAATCACATCACAAACTGGAGCAATGTTCACCCACCTTCAACCATCCCTTCTTCCGACCATTGCCGTCTTTTTAAAATGGACTATGCTTGCTGGTGTCTTTGAGTTCATTCTTGTGGCGATCGATGTATACCAAGAACTAATAGGGGTAATAGATGCATTACCGTACAGCACAGTAATGAAGTGATTGAACGCATTGAAGCTGTTGCATACGATTGCGATGATGTGATCCTTTTATTCACGAAGCACCCAACGGACAAATTATAAATGCTACACAGAGTATGTCACTCTGTCACCGCTCCACCTATTATCCTCCACGACAGTGCCCGTTGTCGTTATCTGTGACTTGCTCGCAAGATGGATTGGGAAGTGCTGTACCATTCTCCATACTCTGTGACTTTGGTTTATTCCCAAAACTTTACCCGAGGAACCTCTGGGCGACTTTCGTTTCCACACGATTTTCGACTTTATGCGTGCAAGTCGATCGCTCCATCCGTGACATAAAACAGATTTGAGGCTGCTGACGAAATTATGAACCTACCATGACGACGAAAATAGGGTCATGGACAATGCCGGGGACTGTATTGAAGGCTTGTAAAAGGGAATCTGTAATAAATTTTAAAAACATTAGATTCATTACATTTTACTCTTTGCCAAAAATTTCTTGAATTTTCTTGGCTTTCACTCTTGGTAAAATTGCTTAAATAAAATAACTAGTATATTTTCCTTCAAGTGTTCTCTATTTCATCACATATAGAGTGTGTCCCAAAAGGTCGTTTACAAACTATACATGCTGGTCTGTCAGACCATGACGAACAAGTTTGACATAAGAAGTTGTGTCCGAAAACGTGGCCAGCCACCGCTAGAGGGCGATATCCCCAGGCATATTACAGAACGAAAAGCGGGATCCCCGACCTTACCCCCTGGATTTCTTCCTGTGGGGATATATGAAGTCCCTGGTATAGGAAACACTCGTAAAATCTGCCATCGACCTTGTTGACAGAATCGTGGAAGCGGCAGCACGTGTCTGTGACACACCTCCACAATTTGAACAAATCCGTGATTCTATGCGCGACGTTGTGTAGCATGCATTGCGGTGGATGGAGGGAATTTTGAACATTTTCTGTAACCATGATTCTTAAGTTTGTTTTTATCAATAAAGTCATGTTAACGTTTTTACGTGTCGTTCATGTTGCTGTAACACCCCACGGTTTGATTTTCGGACGCAACTTCCTATGTAAAACTTGTTCGTCATGGTCTGACAGACCAGCACGTAAAGTATGTAAACGACCTTTAGGGACACCCTGTATAGAGGGTTGAGGCAGTTAAAATTGAACGATTTTGATTTTTTTTTTCGAGATACCGTTCCTCCACCCGACATCGTAGTTTCTATTTAACAAACTTTTGCGAAGCATTGCAACAGGAATGTTGCTCCAAACTTTTCTTCGCACACTTTCTATTCTCAGGGTCGACGAATCCCAGGCTCTCTTTTAAGGACTCCAAAGCCACAGAAGTATAACGGTGAGATGTCTGGGGACTTAACAGGGATGGATTATAAACGAATCACCTTGATTCAGGTTCCTATTTTTTTTTTTTTGCATAGTAGGCCAGCGAAGAACGTGAGGAGTGCCTCGAGGCCTTTTCCATGTTTTAGTGTACTTGATGAGAGTCTTTACCGTAGAACACGGGGAATTTCTTGATGGTAAATGGGGTTCATTACCTTTTGTTGAAAATAGGTCGAGTTGATTTTAACGAGCACAATATGCAACTGCATCCATAAACTCTTTGGAAAATTTCTTCTTGCATTGGAATGTTAGCCGGTTCTTTGCCATCTTCGTTACGGTAATGAATAGTTAGCGGCTTATTTGTGTTATCGAAGTATATCCACCCATTGCTATCTATAATGAGCAAGGTACCGTTCGTGAAGATTTCTGGCGTTGGTGAAGCGTTCGCGAATGTGCCGTTCTGTCAGATGATGCATCATAGACTTCCTGAGACATTTCTAGCTTTTTGGCATGCGGCGATGTGCAGTTAGGTTTTCTAAGGACGCCATATCTCAGACTTTCTTCACATTGGCTGTATTACGGATAGCATGTATTCTGCTTCTGATTCGTTTTTCACTATGACCCCTGTCTTGAAGTGAAAGCAGTTTGTTCCTCTAAATAACATTACTGACGAGACCTTTACTTACGACGAGACCTTGCTCCTTGCACTTTCCCATTATTAGGGAATAACAGAAACCTAGGTCGGAAAGTGCGCAAACGTGTTTAATTTTGCCACTCTTTTAGATTTAACCTTGTCAGCTAACTGCGTAGACGTGCGTATATTCTACAGTGCACAAACTTAAAGGCGCGTGCAATCTTCACGCTTGACATAGCCACGAAGTTTTATCCAAAAAGGTCAAATTCTTAGATTGGCTCAATTCCCTGCATTTATTATTTCTTTATTTTCATCAGACTTATAAATATTTTTTTGGATTTCTAATGTACCCCAAGTTTTACTGCCTCCCCGCCCCCTTCAGGTTTTACTATGAGATTAAGTATGGTTTTAAATGGAAACCTTTTGTAAGACTCTTATTGACAGTTTATATTTAAATTGTTATTATTAATTTAAGAATAGATAAAATTCATGTGTTAAGATAAATTTCATTTTTTAATTGATTTCAATGAAATTTCTTCGCATAGATATATTGGTGATAAAAAGTGGAGACAATTTCTAGGTATATAAATTTATGCAGTTGTGAAGATTTACAAAAATAATGTTTGAAACTTTTTGCACCTTTTATGTAGGCGTTTCCTAGGAATTCCGTACGAGTCGGATTTTCTTTAAGGACATTTCCACCTTTTTATCTGGATTCAAGTTCCTTCCTAGAATGCTAAAGCTATTGGTTATTTCGCAATTTTGCTCCCCATTCTTTTCGCCTTTGGGTCACGAAAATTCCACGGAGTCAAAAGGCTAAAGATTTTTTTTCCCCTCTTCATCGCTGTGAAGCAGATGGTCGCGCTTTTGATTGCATATCGATTGGGGTTTGAACAACGAAAGGATGTGAAATGAATTCCAAATCTCAAAGTATTCAAGCTCTCTCAATAAACATGTAAATATAATATAAAAGTACTCAGAAATATTTATTTGTTTAAGAACTGATTCCTCTTCAAAGGAATAAATATTAAATTGAAATTTCATACTAAAGATACAGTATCTTTTTATTTGTTGGAGATGTCGTAAAAATGCAGAATGAAAAGAGAAGTTCTTGTGTTTTAATATGAAAACTTAAGAAACTTATTTCAGAAAATAGAATTCATAAAAAATAGAAGCATTTTTATTGCGTGACCAGTTTTCTTTAATGAATATCAGTTTTTGGGGTAAAGAAAAGAGATTGAATAAGCATCCTGCCATTGGAAGGGAATTCTCGATGGAAGAGTATGTTTGAACTCTCTCCTTTCATCTCTTTTAAATATTTAAGAATTTATTGCAGGTTAATGATAAAGAACAAACCCCGAACTCAGTTTATGAAAATTAAAAAAAAACGAGAGAATAAAAACGCAAAGTAAATATTGATTTTAATAATTTTACGGCATGACGTTTATCCAGAATAGTTTGTATAGACTTTAAGAAGTCTACTGGCTTCTCCGTCAAATTGCTATTCAACTTGTTTACCGTAGATATCATTTATAAACCAAAGAGCTTTTTTATTTTACTTTATTTATAGGGAAATGGATTTCTTATACATATTTCTAGGAAATAAATCTTTGATTTTTTTTAAAAAAATCGTTTTCACTTTTTAATGTAAGCCTTAAGACATTCTTAACTTTCGAAAAAAAGTTTTCTAAAAGCTTTTCGTGACGCCTTTTCTCTTGAGAAATGCAATTCACTAGCATCCAGTTTGACATGACGAGAGAGAGAAGAAAGACATAAAGACTACATTCAGGACAGCAAGATTGCTTACAGAGAAGAATCACTGAGCTTGTTAGATAAACACGTCGTTAACATAAAAAAAAGAAAGAAAGGAAAAAGTACAGAAATCAAAACAAACATGAAAAAGGATGCCATCCCCCTATTGATCCTCTCGAAATTGTCAGACCAGAACACGTCGTCTTCCAATATATTACAGGGAAAGAAATCACGCCGATTAAATCAGTCTATTTTACTAGAAACAAGTTTTTTTTTCTCTTTTGCATTCTAGAAATTGGGAAGAAGATAAGGAAACCGAAGTTGCCGACGGGACGAATGCGGAATGGTTAAGATAAGAAAGAATTACAGAATTTCTTTGGATAAATTGGTTTTCTTTACACTGCTTTCTAAATTCGTTCCAGTCACTTACGGCGTAGATTCTACGCAATTATTAATATGCTGCAAAACATAAATAGAAGAAATTCTCATGCCTGAATTTATAAAACGAAACAAGAAATTACGCCATTAATAGTTAATAAACTAAATAAGAATAGAAACCACAATTCAGTTTGTTACTAACATTCGTCCACAGTTTTTGGCATTATACCTTTTTTATTATGCCATTAATTTTATTTTCACGCGTTTAGCTTCATTAGCTGGCGCAATTCCATAAACTAATGAAGATGCCCATCATTTCTTTCATAAAGAAATTAATATTTCCTTTATTATAAACTTTAACATATATGTATCTCATTGTAGGAATAATCTTTTATAAGAACTTATTTTATATTCCTATGGAGACAATGAGAGCGGAAAATACTTCGGATACTAAACCGTGCAGAAGGTTTACTATATTTTTTTTAAAAAAAATTTCAATGCTCTAGAAAGCTCGAAGGGATTACAGAATTTTACAAGGGAGCCTTTTCGTGGAGAGAAGAAATCTGTCTAACTTGTATAGTCATGAACTTTGTGAATGTTGAGCAAAATCGGTTTTCGCTAAGTGAGCTCAACCACCTGGTCGAACGGATAAACAGAGCGACATCAAAAAGAAATTTGGTCCTCGGTCTCTTGCATTGAAATTGCTCTCTGAGGAACCATTAAAAGCTCGCCTAGCAACTGCGAGAATAAAATAGTCATTTCAGAAGCGTAGTTAAAACAGCTTTGGTTCTTCTTTTTCCTAAAAGAACACAAAAAACGGAAAAGCCCTTCATATGTAAAAGTTTTTGGGCTCTTTTTATATTTTCTCGACTCTCGACTGAGAATTGGTAACGCAGGTTTCTGTTTTCTCCAAAGAGGAAGATTTACAATCCAGTAATCGAAAACACTCGAAGCGAGAATAAAGCTCTACTTAAAAATATATGATTATCAAAAATATGATTTGAGGCTATGTGAAATTATTAACTATTCCATTATTAAGTTTTCGTAAGATTGAACTCTTTTAAGTTGAATATTAACAACAATTACAAAGGAAGTATTAAGTTAGCTTAAGAACATAAGTTCAACCTTATTTTAAAAAATGAGATATGCCAAAATAACCTTCTCCTTGGAAATACCCATTTAAGTATTACCAACATTTACTTTAGCTTTTATTTTACTGGGATTCTTTTCATTCTGTACAAACTTTAAGTATTCGTATAACAATTATAAATTCTTATAATGTATTATAAATTATAATTGTAATTAAAAATTTCACGGATTTCGGTTCAAGAGTTTAATATGTAAAGGCCTCTATATGAAACCAAGTGCTTAAACGGAAATGAGCACATTAATACCAAGTAAAGTATAAGAGAGCTAACAACCACAGATACCCGTAAAAAAGAAGCATATACACTACATAGACAAAAGTATTTGGGCATCCCCAGAAAATTTGAAAATATGCAAATAATAAGTTTGCCAAACGATATGTTGGGAAGGACATTGGTATTTATAATAAAAAGCTGGTCATGTTCTGCAAACTCTTATGGGGACCCGAATTTATCATAAAAAAATCCCAAAATCATCCCAAAATTTGGTCATCCCAAAATCGTCTGTAGCCTATGTTATCAAGAGCTGGAAGCAAGATTGTGTAGGACGACCGAAGAAACTGAGAGAGCGTGACAGAAGATGCCTGGTACGACATGACCAAAAAGTCTCGCACCTCCTTTGTCGCTTCGATCGCTGAAAAAGTTGGAAATGCATCTAGGAGCGCCATTGGTAACAAATTATCCGCAGAGAGTTGATCACAAGCCGTTGAAGAATGGAAAACTGTTCTTTGGAGTGATGGAGTGTCACGGTATTCACTCTTCCAATCTGATGGACGTGTTTGGTTGTGGCGACAACTCGGCTGTTTCTTCCAGGCTGTTGTTCCAAACGGTGAAGTTCCGTGGAGGGTCCATCACGGTGTGGGATTGTTTTTCCTGGTTGGGACTCGGACCATTGGTTCTTATACCTGATACCATGAACGCTGACGTGTACCTCGACGTTCTGGATAATTCGGCCCTGCTTACACTGTCGCTAATTAACAGGATCAAGCTCCATGTCATAGCTACTGCAAAGCGTGTGCAGAACTGGTTTCGTGAAAATGAGCTGAATTTACTTGAATGAATGGCCTGCTCAGAGCCCTGATCTCAATCCGATCGAGCACTTGTGATTACGAAAACGCAAATCACGCCCGTCTCTTCTAACATACTTCCAAGAGGAACGGAGAGCCATTCTTGCCCAAACTTACATACAAATTATGGAAAGTACGCTTCGACGTGTTGCCGCTGTAATACAAGCGAAATGAGGGCCTGTTAATAAATAAGACAATGAAGTAATTTTTCTGAAAATAAGCAGTGTCCAAATAGTTTTGTCCATATAGTGTACTTATTTTGAGGTGTTACGATGAAGTGCCTAGATGAATTAATCCCTTGCACAAAAGTTTCTTAGCGTGAAAAGTAGTACTTACATAGGATGTTCAGTAATCCCAGTAATATATATCAGTTTTGGATGGGGGATCTGGGGGGGGGGGGGTGTGTGAAATCCGGTTATTACAGATTTTAGGTTGATAATTATTTTATAAAAAGAAAGAGACTAAAGATCAAACTTGGCGACTGAAAGCACTTCAGTTTGACCACTTTCTCATTTCAATTAGATCTATGAGCATTCTATGAAAAGCTGAGGAACAGACCAAGCATTTATTGAGACCATATAATTTGTCAAAAAATGCAGTCTGGTTGATTTTGAATTTTCAGAGATTGCGACATCAACTCAAACGATTTTATTAGATAGATGATAATGGTTGCCCATTCTAACATTTGCATGTTTCTGACGCAACAATATCAACATAAATTCTATACTTACCGTAAGCTTGTGGCCTTCATAACTTGGATTGCTTTAACATTTTAATATAAATGATAAGAATGGAAGAAAGATATTATCAACTTCATTCTAGATAGCTTGTAGATCATTTCTCGAGATCGTTCTCCGATAATTAATGTATAGATTTTAAATATATTTTAATACTTTTTGAGATTTTCATTATTGATACATTAGAAATTCTGAAATTGCACTATTTGATGCGTTAGAAATTCTGAAATTGTAATTATGCTCACAATCTAAAGAATTATTATATAAATAGCAATTCAAACGCAAATCGATTTATTTAATTAAGTGGTTTGATTTTTCACTCTGTATTGATGCTTTATCAGATAGTCTTTATTCCTTAATGTCGATTTTTATTTTCAATTCATTTCAAGCTTATAGTGAAAACAGAGAATTGTCTTAAGCTTTACATAAGCTAAACAAATCTTCGAACAGTGTTTTAATGATGTGATGCGTGAGCGGAGTTCGTTGAACCGTACAGGTGATGAAATTTTTCTTAGCTCTGTACAGGAGCTAAAATTGTTTTCGTCTTAAATTGCTCCCTTTACCGTAGCGCTAATTGAACTTGTAAAGCTTAAATGGCTTGTTCAACGGAAGGCTTTGCAATGACATCCTTCAGTCGGCAACGAATGAAGGGACTTCAGTTGAGTGGAAAAGGTCTTGGAACTCTCGCCTGAGCTGTTCTAAATTTAGTTAAGGCAAAAGCTCCTTAGCTTGTCGCTCTTATTTCAAAATTAAATCAACTTCATTATACCGATAGCCGTTGTTGGGAAACGGGTTATTGCTAGGTAACTCGAACCGAAATTTTTATCGGAGAATCTATTCTCGTAGTTAACGATGAATCCACTTGGATTCATCTCAAATTATAAAGTGTAAGCGATTACTTAGTAAATTCAATTTACTAAGAAAATCTGAGATTTTAATCCTCCTGAAGGTTTTATTATCCACATAACTGATCATTCACAATAATATACTGTATAGAGTCATCTAAGAAAAGAAACGCATCCTTTACATTCACCACGGATGACTAATTCACCCAGAAAATGAGTAATAGTAAAAATAATCCTTCATAAATATATTTTTGCATTATCTAATTATGAAGTTTGGTTGAATTTTTGCACTCTTTGATGCCAATTTTATCAGTTTTATGCAAATCACTTCGTTGTTATGGCAGAATCATTCACATCGCACTCAGGGCTAATGAATATTACAGACATATGCTTAATCGCTGATGAGTCTTTCTTCGATTAAGCGCACTAATCAAACACTTGCGCTAAGGTTAATACCTTAATATCAGGTTGGTAAGAAAATAATTTTGGCTTTCAAATTCTAATTTCAAACGCTTATAAATCATGCCAAACTTAACTTTAATAAAATCATTATCTTAATAAAAATAAACGCAATTAGCATCAACACATTATTTTTATTCTCTTCACAGGGAGGATATTTGTGAGTATCCGGCAACATCCTCGAAACCCACATAGTAGCAACTGTTCCCAATAGGAACGTCATTTTTTTTTCAGTCAAAGCTATCTGTCAAAGCTATACAGGGTGTTTCATACTTGGTGTCCCGTCTTTAGGTCCAAATAACGACTCAAGGGGAACAGATTGGGGGAAAATGAATATTGATTATTTGGTTTTAATGTCCCCTAATTCAGAATAAAAACATTTCGCGTCCCTGGGGGTGAAGGGGTAAATTTTGAAAATTTTAATTTTGTAGGGATAGGAGTTAGACCCCATGTGTTATTTAGAAAGTTGTAGAGCATCATGTAAAATGTGGGTTTAGCAAAAAACCCGGTGAAAAAATCTCATCCCCTGCTCTTTATCGAGTGGGTAAAGTGAAAGGTATGGCTAGCTAATGTAGACAAAAACAGAAAAACTCATTAGAAACGTATTAGAACTTCATTACTTATTAGAAAACAGTACATTTGAAAATGAATGAGAATGAATCAGTCGTTACCCTGAAAAGCTAATGGTCTTGACCCCACTCATTCATTCTCATTCATTATCCAAATGTAGGCCCTACTGTTTTCTAATAAGTATGGTTTTTGTCCACATCGGCTAGCCATACCTTTCACTTTTTTCACCGGGTTTTTTGCTAAACCCACATTTTACATGATGCTCTACAACTTTCTAAATAATACATGGGGTCTAACCCCTACCCTTACAAAATTAAAATTTTCAAAATTTACCCCTTCACCCCCAGGGACGCGAAAAGTTTTTATTCTGAATTAGGGGATATTAAAACCAAATAATCAATATTCATTTCCCCCCCACCTGTTCCCCTTGAGCCGTTATTTGGACCTAAAGACGGGACACCAATTATGAAACACCCTGTATAGCTAATGCACTGCATGTTGTAAGATGCTTGTACGGTGTAAGATCTATCGTTATGAGCAGAATACCGAAATGCAGAGTGTTCCCTTTTACCAGAGAATCTTCGAGCCTATCGACTAACCGTATTGCAGCCATCTGGGGTCTAAGTAATCTGTTGTCTGTGGAACACCTTGTTAATGCTTCCTACAGTCTCATTCTCATTCTCACAACAGTGGGACCCTTAAAAGATGTTCCAGCTGATTGGTAAATAGATACCCCTACTTGCTATATATTCTGTAGTCCTGCTGTTTTCTACTTTGTAGTTATTTTATGCCCGTGACGATGGTGTTATTACCGAAACGCGTCGGCTGTTATTAAAATTCCTACGATATTTAGATCCATTGTCTCTTTTTTATCACTAAGTTTGAACTCGTACAGAATATTGTTGGAATATATTTCTTATGAAATGATTGTGGATACTGGAAAGAAAACGAAATCCAATAAGTAAAATCATTTTTTTAATTGACAAATTAAAAATTATAAATGAAAATAGGAAAGAAAACATTTTCCTATTCTTATCAGTAATTTAAACATCTGAGGTATGACATGTAATAAATAGCCTTCATAGAACATTCATGAATTACAAATTAAAATGTTATGGTACGACACGAATGTATTCAAACAAACATTTATTTCAAGATCAATCGACATATTTGAATAATGCAAAAAATCGACTTTATTTTCTATCAATCTGATAGTTTTATTTTCATGTCTAACAAAAACCGAACTCTTCATTTTCGACGGACGGTGGGAGATGACAACTTTTTTAAAGTGGATTATAACACAGATAAATCTAGCCACTATGCTACAATAATGTTAGGAACTCATCTGTTAGATAATTCAAAAGATATATTTTGCATATGCGAGAGTTGATGAACTGTAAGGTATCAAAAATCGTGTTATAAATTATTTAAATGATTATTTATCTGCTTATATGTTTTTAGAGCTCCCTAAGATCATAACATGTCACAATTTTGTACTCAGCATTTTCTAATCACAATATTTTCACATATAAAAAATTTTTAAACGTAAGGGTGACCCAGAGTTCACGACTATAGTAAAACTATAGTTTAAACCAATTAACTTATTTGAACAAAGCAGAGTGCAATTGATAACGTAATAACATACTGTCTTAAAAATAAAATATTTATTTTTGATTTTCTTTACGACATGCTAAATGATAATATCATATACAAGCTCTCCAGTGTGTAAACATAATGAAGTTTTCTGCTCCTTCAGTGTTTAATTCTGGTGTCTTAATAAATTTTGAAGAAGGGCTTATGTTTAATTTGAATTACGAGTTAGGTTTCTAAAGGATGTGGATTTTGTTTCTTAAGAGGTCGTTTTAGTGGCTTTCTTCCCATAAACTATTGACGCTTTACTATCATGGATTCTTCTGCACATTTGCGCACATGCTGAGATATTGATCAAGGCGAATGTTTCATAATTAATTAAATTCACGAGGCAGCTACTCTCGAAGCGTCCCTTCACGAAACTTATTGCACTCCCCTACTTCCACACCAATCTGTAGAAACTGTTACCGTCCCCTTGTTTTGTAGTAATTTTTTTTGTTCTCTTTTGGCTGAGATTCGATCAGAACGGCCTGAACTCGAGGACAAACCGCTCACCGGTTTCTCCGAACACCCACGAATCCAATGGAAAGATTTGCTTTTTTTAATGTAATTAAGAAAATAACGACAACTATTATGGCATTAAGAAACAAGTGCGTGTTCTAAATTTTTAATTAAAAACATCATTAAGACACTCTCACCTCGAATAATTTTTTTTGTTACTAATGTAATAGTCATTATTTTTAATGCAAAGCAAAACTGCGGCTTCCTCTATTTTTTTTTTTACATCTTTCTCTACTAGGAATAATTAAAAAGCGTTTCTTTCGGGACGTTCAAACGTCTTTTTCAGGGGGGTAATTTCATCGTCTTAAATTCATTATTAAAAAGATATGTTTTAAAGATCTTAAACGTCTCAAAATTCTAAGTTTTGATTGTTAACAGATTTGTAAATAACAAATGCCTTCTTGTTCTATGTTTAACGACATGAATAGTGGTTAAAATAATACCGACAATCGTGGAATTAGGTAGTTTATTACCTTAAATTCCCACTTATAAGCCCATCCGTGGATAGATTGGCCTTAAATTTTAACCAGAAAAGCATAAAAAAATAAAGCCGACAGAAATTAGTTCTAATTTTTAATTTTTACCTTTAAAAGATTGCTTTTATGGAGCTCCCATGATAGAAATAAGCTTTTGAATAAAACTTTCTAATGTTACTTTAATCTTCAGACAGAAGGGAAACCATATGGCCATGAGTAGCCTTTATTTACTAAGAGATAAGAAATGACCTGTTTACATTATGATGCAGGTTATTTTATATAACAAAATATTTATTTTGTACGGCATTTAATATGGTTTTTTAATTTTTATGTAGTGTATGTACAGAAATTTCGATATTGTTTCAATTACTTTTCCAGTCCTCTCCAAAGAATAAGTTTGTCATTTTGACTTTCACCATATCCGCAACGGACAGGTTTTTCAACCATCATTTAGAAATGAGTATCAATTAATTTTAAATACAAAATTTTGATTACTGGAAATTAGCACCTCCCCTGTGCTTAATAATTTTCAAAAACTAAATTTATCAAATAAAATTTAACTTAGTTATCGTTTGCTAAAAATTACTGTTTATTCGCAGCTGCAATACATGAAGGCAATTTTGGCACTGCTTCTTCGTTAAAGAGAAATAAAATTTTCCGAAGGTTATGTCGAGCTGTTCGCTAAAGATGACAATTCTGCTATAGGCTCTAAAGTGCAGGAAAAATATTCGGACACCATTTATAAATTCACATTTTATTCATTCGGATATATATAATTTATTCTACTGGAAAGAGAAAAACTTAATGCTACAAAGCTTTCATTTCTGATATTCGTCAAAAAACGCCCGGTGACCGTGGAGGTGCGTTTCCTAAATTTATGAAAATGCTCATATATAAGAGCAATAACACAAAACCTAGAAGGGCCTCAACTTCATGTTTATTTGTTCTTCTTTTCCGTTTTATGTTTTTTACGCAAACGAATTATTTCAGTCACCTAGTAACTTCTGAAGGTTTATTTTAATTTATATTTAATTTTCGTAGTCATGCAAAACTAAATGTATGTAATCTCTCGATGTTCTTTTATTTTATCTCTTAACAAGCAGTTATTATTGCCATTTCTCTCCGAACTTTACAATGATAGTGAGCTGTATGCATTTCCTAGGAAAAGTGAATTCTCAGAAAAGAGAGACATGGGCTCTTAATATATAAAACCAACTGAATTCATGCTCAATTATGCATAATCTTTTAATTACTTACTACTGAAAACGGGCGTAACACTCGGTTCAACATTGTGACAAAATGAGCGTACGCTAATCTGAACATCGAACGATTTATTATTGACGTATTGATCGCTTAATTTACAAAATCACCTAAAGTTTTGCTACCCAAAATAACCTTTTATCATTAAATTACAATGTAAAGGTTCGTTTTTGAGATCAATAGCAATCGTCAAATTAAAGATGTAAAGCCTAATGTAAAAAGAGATTATTATGATTATTCATAATTTTAGAGAAAACGAGTTTTAACTTAATAATGCAATTATGACATAATAAAAGAAAATAAATTTCTGTATTTGGATGTCATTCAGCGTTTAAATATCTACAAACAAATTATGAGAAGCGGGAGATGACTGTGGATAAAGACTGTGGATATAACTGGAGAACCTCTTGTCCAAAAAAAATGTTTATTCTGAGTATACGAATTTCATTGTCGTTGAGATCATTATTCAACGCAAGTGCACAGGTAAATCGACAATCGAACAGTGAAGTGTACATTTGTTCAGGTGGGACGTAAGTAGTGCTTACACGATTCTCACCCTTCCGGAATAAATTCCGCATGAAATACATTGAAATAGGCAAGAAGCCAGACTAACACAAAGAGGTCTTCCACATTAAGAAAAAAAAATAAGTGGGAGAGGGGGAGGGAGAGGGTGGTATTACATATTCTAATAATCCGGGAAGGAAACGTTGCCAATGTCTTCGAAGTTGACATCAAGAATATGCCTCGGTTTCTATACTTTGTATGCCACTTCATTTCTATCCGGTTATTCAGTATTCCAGCCACCAGGTCATTGTCATAGCTCTTCATCGTCTGCACCATGTTCATCAGGAGATCTTGGACACAATATGAGTGATGTTCAGATCGACACAATGATTTTTTTACGGTCCTTCTTCCAAGCTGCGCAATGGTCCTCAGGGTAACATCTGGAACGACTGGAGTTCACTTCATCTGCTTCTACATATAGTCGCCCACGCAGGCATATCATAGAGGAGGATGGCTTGTACAGTAGTAATTTATTGTCGATGCTGAGGGCGCTGTTTCTACCCAGGAGAGCTATAAGACTATACTTAGCTCTCTTTGCTTTGTTCAGAGCAAAATTTAGGTGACGATTCCAGGAGTCTTAAGTCGACGATAACGCCAAGATACTTGTAGTTGTCAACGCATTTGAGTTTCTTATTGAATAGAACCAGGAATCCGGGGAACACTTAAGTTTTTTGTTGAAGTACACGGCTTTGCATTTTCTGACGTTAAGATTCAGTTTCGGCAACTAAACCAGTCCTCGAACTTCTTCAAGGTGTTCTGCAGCCGAGTGATAACGTGAGATAGCAGGTGCGCCCCTGGCATGATGGCAGTATTGTCAGCATAGAAATATAAATTATACTTCTCGGGTTTTGGGAAATCGTGCAAAAAATAATTAAAGAGCCTTTAAAATGTGATCTAAGATTTTTATTAAAGTGACTAAGGTCAACATAGGTAGGTAATTTTGAGACACTCTGTATACAATCGGAAAAACTATTTGTCCTTTCTCATCGAAGTATTTTTAATTTTTAATCTTTTTTTTATAAATTTGATTTCTGCGATAATTCATCAATGGTATAATCACTTTTTTATTATCTATATATATATAAAAGAAGAAACTGACTGAGTGATCAACGCACAGCCCAAACCATAAGGCCTAGAAACTTGAAATTTTGTACAGAGGTTCTTTACATATTGTAAGTGAGCACTAAGAAGGGGTTTTTCGAAATTCAACCCCTAAGGGGGGGGGGCTGAAAGTTTAACACATTAACTGGTGTTGCACTGTATAATTAACACATTATCTGGTGTGGCACTACATAATTAACCATATTAACCTCTTTTAGAGAGGGGGGGGGGGTAACGAATTATTAACAACGAGCATAAATATGATTATGCAATGAAGGACATAGATAAGGCAATGTTTATCGAGGAGGCTAAGGAATCCCTTGAGCTCCCTAAAAACGTCCAGACGACTGGCGAAAATTTGTGTGTTTGGCAAAAAAAGAGAAAGAACGAGTATTGATCAGTAAAATTTGCAACAGAAAGATAAAAAAACTATCCGGGCATTGGAAACATCTGAACACAGAGCAGGAGGGTATAAGAGCTTCTACGTCTAGGGCAAGGGAAATTTTAAAAGATAGGTCTAAAGTATCCAGTAATGCTCCCCGGGGGTGAAGTTGGATAACATTTTAATCTGAGCCAGAACAACAAGAGGGTAAGTAAAGTCCCGGGCAAAGTGTGCAATATAAGTAGGTTCATTAAGAATTATAAAACACCTCCCACCTCTGAGAATTATAAAACAAAATGGATTTTGTAACAATACGTAAAATTCCTGTTGTTCGGGCTTTTCTTAGAAGTTAACATTTTCTTGGAAATATTTAATAATCATCACTAACTGCAGATAATGGAGAGTTAGCAGACTACTGAGAAAGAGTGAAAGATGACAGAGGACGTAGTCCCTTCATTCGAGCTACAGTTGGCGACATAATCGATAACAAAGCATACATGAACTCAACTCTTCAAACCAACAACCATATGGTGTTATGTCCTATAATAATCTTTCGAAGGATTATAACATCAATTGATATCTATCGAAATGTCAGCGAAGAAATGAGTATTGGGCAGAGATGACAAAAAGTTATCCGGGTGTCGCAAACATCTGAACAACTGCTTCGTCTATAGACGGAAATTGTAGAATTACTGAAAAGAAATTTATTATTTAACTTCATGAGGTTGTTCTGTTTAACCTACAACTGTAATTATCTCGGGCAACGCCGGGTGTCTCTGCTAGTTTAACTTATATGGCTTTTACCTTTTTTTAAAACCAACCACTCCATGTTATTTTCTTAATTTTTGAAGTTAAAATTCTTAGGGCACGGTAGGGCAGGTTCGAATGCCCGAGTGTAACGGGAGGTGAAAAGGAAAATAAAATTAGGTGCGAATTGGAGCCTGCCTCAGGTGGGACGTGTACAGTAAGGACGGCGCGTTAAGTTTGTGTTATGCATCCCAGTGAGAGCAGCAAGAGTCAGAAAGGGAGGGACTATCGCTCATTCCATTCATGGAAAACAAAACGAAATCTTCAGGCAATTATTTAAGAAAATTAAATAAAAGACCAGGTTATTTACACTAAAAACTACAGAAAACACCTTATTAAGGTGCGTCTCAAAAGTTTAAAGAAACATGTTTTTGTTCAAAAGAAAAAAGACTATTGAAGGTACATACAAATGCTTTAATTACTGGCTGTACAAAGCACTTAAAAGAAACTCCTGAAAAAATTATTCATGAAAACATAATAGAAATAAAAATATTCAAAAAAATGGAATTTTGCGTGTCTCAAAAGTTTAAAGAACGACTGAAAAAACACTGCATAAATTATACAACAGCTTAAATTGAACGACCATTTGTCTTGATTGTTTCAAATACTCTGTTCGGCATTGAGTTTATGAGGTTGAACAATGTTTCTGGTCTTACATTGTACCATGCATCCTCAATTGCTCTTTTCAATTCATCAGTCGAAGAAAATTGACGTCCGCCGGCATAAACTGCACGAGACATGATTCCCCATAGATTCTCTATAGGGTTCAAGTCTGGGCTTCTTGGGGCCACGTCACAACGTAAATATTTTGTTTTCTAAACTACTCCATTATTTATCGTGAAGTATGGATGCTGGCGTTATCCTGCTGGAACACGAATTCCAGGCCACACTAATGATCACAGACGGGTAACAGATGCTGTGTAAGGGTTTCCTGGTGTGTCAGCGAATTTTCTCTTCCACTGATGAAATCCAAATTGGTGGTACCGTTGAATGCGAAGTCGCCCCAAACCATGACAGAATCATCTCCTTGTTGTCTTGAGTAAAAGGTGTTCGATTCCTGTCGTAGGTCGTGCCTGTATGATGCCCACCCATCAGGACCATCCAAGTTCCACTTTTTTTCAACACTGAACAACACCGACATCCATTCGTCTTTCCAGGCCATGTGTTCTTGTGCCCATCTTAGCCTTTCTTCAATGTGCTTGGCAGTCAGAGGCGGTTTCTTCATCTTATTTGGAGACAACATGTCCACTTGCAATTATACGGTGTACAGTGTCTTTCGATATGTTTAACCTAGTCACGTCTTGTATCTGGCGAACAGAAAGATTTTGTGTGGCTGCCAGTCATATAATGCGTCCGTCATCGCGAGTTGAGGTAACTTTGGGACGACCAGATCGTGGTTTTTGGTGGAACGATGAACTCCTCTTCAAAACATTATAAACCCCAGCTGTGGATCTTCCAGTAATTGTAACAATATCAGCAACAGATAGTCCGTTGGATTTCAATCGCCAGATTTCAGCCACTTCATCGGTTGTGAATTGAGATTGGCGAGGCATTGTCGTAGGTCAATTGTGAGTGGAAGAAAAGCTTTCTTTGAAAAAAATGACTAACTCTGCAACAGATTAATACCCTGTCACTCGCAAATTTACATATTGGACGTTTCCATTCAGCATCTGAGGGTGGTTCTTTAAACTTTTGAGACACGCAAAATTTCATTTTGTTGAATATTTTTATTTCTATTACGTTTTCGTGAGTAATATTTTCAGGAGTTTCTTTTAAGTGCTTTGTACAGCTAGTAATTAAAGCATTTGTAAGTAATTAATTTGAACAGAAACATGTTTCTTTAAACTTTTGAGATGCACCTTAGATGGGATTTGCAGAAACGCCATATGACACGAAATATAAACAGGTAGCTAATATGGGTTTGACAAGCCAGCATGTAAACGACCTTTTGGGACACCCTGCATGTGCAGCGAAATTATGTCTTAAGCTTCAAATTTTGAAGTGATAAGCCAGCAGAATTCCCCGCCAATTTATATCTAGCAAAGATACGCAACCTTAGCGACAATAAATAAATAAATACAGCGTGTTGAATGGTGATAAGCTATGCCAGTGGATACAGTATATATCCAAGTTTTTACCTATCTTACAAATATTCGATATGTCCTCCCCTCGTGACTTGGCAAATGTCAATTCTGTAATCTAGTTCATGTCACACTCATTCCAACATATTAACTTCGATAGTAGCAACTGCATCCGTAATTCTCTTGTTAAAAGAGGCACTAAACCTTATCTTTTACATAACCTCAAAGGAAAAAAATCACATGGAGTGAGAGGTGAGAACCATCAGAGCCAATAAAACGCTTGTGGAGAGCCAACAGAATTCTAGTGTCCTATCTGCCACCGAGATTATTCCATACTTATACACAAAAGCCTGACAACATAGTACTACAAATCCTTAAACAGGGGGTCTTAAATTAAACTTAACATTATGTAGCTCACTACAGCAAAAACTAATTTTCAGAAAATCATGAAATTTTGAAAATACCTTAATTACATGATAGGAATTTTTTTTCCAGAGCAAAAAAAAAAAAAAAAAAAAAGTTAGTTCCATAAACCACCAATAGAGAGTGTGCTATAGCTTTAAAGAGAACGTAATAATGAACTATACAGTTGTAGTTTAAATTTTTTTGAAGAATTCTGTGGACAGTTGTACGACGTTGGTCTACAACTCCTACAATACCCTGAACACTACTACTTCACCGTTTTGGTGAATCAATTTTACCAGCAAAGCACGTTTCTGGAAGAGTCAAAGTCATATTCGTTGACATGCTAAACAGTTATGACTTTGGTTCTGCATTAGCAGCTTTACACAACTAAAATTAGCATCTGCCAGTATTTCATCTTAGAAAACGCCCTCTATTTGAAACTAACTTTTTCTTTTGCTCAGGAAAAAATTCCCATCATGTAATTAAGGGATTCCCAAAATTTCATGATTTTCTGATGAATAGTTTTTTACTGTTCCGAGCTACGAAATGTTAATTTTATAAGACTTATAACTTGAGACATCTAGTATGAGGTGCTACTGAAAATATCCGAGAATATTCTTGTAAAATGCAGTAAACGTATCTTACACACTACCAAAGTAGTCACATCCGGCACGTATGCAATTATCCCAGCGATTTTCCCATTTTTGGAAGCATTCCTGGAAGTCCGAAGACCATTTGTTTAAGACCAGTTGCGATTCCGTTTGGACTTCTTCAATGGAGTCGCCCTTTCAGGATGATTTTCATTTTAGAGAAGTCGCAGGGGGATAGGTCAGGAGAGTAGGGGACTTCTGCCATGTTTTTTTGTCAGGAATTCCTTCACAACGAGCGAGGCGTGTGCGGTGTTTTGGTGGAGCAACTAGTGTTTGTTCCTCCACCACTCGGGCAATTTGCGGAAAATTTTCCCTCAGTTTCTTCAAAATATCGCAGTAAAACTTCCTGTTGACAGTTCGAATAATTTGAAAACTCGCAGAAGCACAAGAACACGTTGTAATAAACGGCAAGAAATGCGCTTACGATTACGAAACTTGGGCAAGCAGCAGCTGAAAGGTGCACCAAGAGGCATCTAGCGGCAGAATTTCGTACTGTTTTTGGTTGGGGCGGATTTTCAAATTTCGGATATTTTGGATTGCACGTCATATATACAAAAACCTAAAGAAGGCAACAATGTTAAACACATATTAAAAAGGAAAGAAATTCTTGCATTCAGTTATTATTAATACAGAGTGCGTCAAAAAATGTATACACACTGAACTCGATGTCATTTATAATTTTTTCCGTAACAGCAAAATCGAAAGCTTACATCCCCAATATTATTACATACATTGAATGAAGACGATCCCGATAAAATAAGACTACAACTGCCACCTAGACGTAGGATATTACTTGATAAGAGTTTGCTAGGAAAATGCATAGGAACAACTATTCGCTATGTTCAAAAGTATTTCAACGCTTATGATACTCACTTTGAACACCAGTCGTAATTGTAGAAGTCAAGAGGACTTGCATTCATCGCTTGATGCCTGTATGAATTTAGTGTTGCAACTTTTATATACTTTTTTCTTTTGCTGAAGTGTGTATGCATTTTTTGGGCGCATCATGTATTTCCACATATATAGCTTTTTCCCCTTCCCTTATGTGAAGCCTCTTTTATTTTAGGCCCTCTTATGAGACATGGCTTTCGGATTTGATTCAAGTTTGATCTTTCCAAAACAAGAATGATAATTAAAAGTAAAGAAGATTAACTACTGTGGAGGTTTGCTTACAGTAAGAATGATAATGATGATAATAATGTTTGTAGCTAAGCAGTGATTTTATAATGCTTAAATTAAACGCTTCTTAATGCATTACCACTTTGAAATATTCACAGTTCTTATTATAATAACTATGGACCATGTCTTTCGCTGGCACCGCTCTTACCAATTGAGCTATCACGGACATGAACCGCCAAGCTCTTACAATATGTCCATATGGACTTTCAGGTCGCGAAATTTTTCCTTCCCTTTACTATTTGTAATTGTGATATGTTTGAAGAGTTTCTCAGATGAAAATGAGCAAAAAAAAGTCGTTTTTCCCCATTAATAGATTATTTACCTTATAAATAATATTAGATAAGTAATTTTTAGTAACATAAAAGTGCAAAACTTTACAAGTTGGATAGCTGTAGAAAAAAAGACGACGATGCGGCACAAAAGGAAAAGTATTATCTATATTTATAATCTATAGATATGTATTTCACCATGGGGAAATTAAGAGCATATTTCATAATTAATGAGTGATTACCATAAAAATTCATTTGTTTACGTAGTTCTAGCAACAAAATCCCTTAATTTTGTTTACGTAGTTACCTTCGATCAGCTTTAATTTTATTTGGAAGTAGCTTCAGTACTGTATATTTTAGACTAATTAGAAGCTCGGCAGTATGTATATAATTACTGATGAATTGTCGCATACGAACATGAAAGCAAAACCATGTTTTGGAGCCATATATTAACATTTCATTTAGGCATTATGACAAACCAAACTGCTTTCATTATAATAGAAATGCATTTTGAGGAAGAGAGACGACAAAAGAGTTCATTATGTGCTTCAGCTTTATTTGATGTTTATTTATAGTTTTCGATGATTACACACTAACAGAAAATCGCTTTTAAATTCAAAATACGATCAATTGAAACATTACATCTATACGGAAAGTTGATTTCGTTCGATGTCAAGTGTACCTTGCGTGAATTGAACATTATGCTAAAGCACTTAATCTGTATATTGGGTTTGCTTCGTTTTTAATAATGTATCAGAAGAGGAGATAAATGAGATACCACATCGAGACTTTATTTAACTTGGATTTAGAGGAAAAAATTCTGAAGGATGTTTCATTTTATTAACTGATAAGGTCATCACTGTTCAATAGTTCTTATCAAATACACTATTGTAAAAAGTTGAATAGATTTATGAAAAAATGTGCATACACATTAAATATGGATTTAAATTTAAACTCTGATAACCATTTATACAATACGACATTATAAACTTTAAAAAGAAAAAATATTAACTTATTAGACTGTTAATTGAACCGAAAGATGGCGACAGTTGATCTGTTTCTTCTAACTTATTCAGGAAACCTTTTTTTGTGGTCTGGTTAGCCAATGACTACAAAGATGGGTTCGAAAGGTATATTAGCTTTTAAATTTCTTGAGATAAAACAAGCAAGAAAACATTTATGAAAATGTTAGGAGAAATGTATAAAGATTAGACAATATTTTAATGAGACTGTAACTGTTGTATGTACAAAAAAAATTACATCAAAAAACTATATAACTGCCAGTATCGGTTCTTTAAAATTTCATATTATATAAGTTTGTTTATGAAGTAGAAGAAAAGATTTAGCTATTCAAAATTAACTTTCATTATTAAAACGTCAAACGTTGCGGATCAAAAAAAATTACACTTCAGTGGATAAAGAACCTGATTTTATCTTTAGACTTGTTATCAGGCGGGAGCCTTTTGCCAAAGAAACAGTCGACTCGCCCATTCAACACCACCACCAACTGCCATGGTAAGAACGTAAAAATCATCTTCATGGAAGCAAAAAGGAAACGAGAGGGGTGATAGGAACGGATTTTTCATTTCGTGATTGCGAAATTTCCATTTGAAAAATTTTCATCTCGGTTTTTTTTTTTTTTTTACTGTCTCGGGGTTTCCATTGGCAAAGCTCTCCGTTTTCCCACCTTGGCAGGAGAACAAGGCTGGCGAAGGAAGGAAAAGACCGAGTCACCAGAGCGACCGAACTTCAGTGGTGTCGCCCCAGCGTCTCCGTCGACTTGTTCGCCATCTCGGGGACTTAAAAAAAGAAAGCACGAGAGAGAGAGAAAAAGTCGTGTACTGAGAGCCTCCGACCCTTTCGATGTGCACTTGGTGGCCGGCCGCCCGCCCGCACTCGTCTCCGCCACCTGTGGCTGCTTGATTACACCTGAATGGCGGGCCGCGACCTGGCAGCGATGAGACCTACTCTGCTCCACTCTCAGTCTTCACCTTGTTTCGGTAGCATGGAAACTCTCAACTTCGTCGACGAATGTGCTAAAAGGATTAAAAGTAGGTTGACTTCTTTCACTAAACAACACGAGAGGCACAAGCTGGGGGGGGCGGGGGAACAATTAGGATGAAATGTGTTAAATAAAGCTTGCTCATTAAGAGGGTTTCCTAAACTAGAGATAAGCTTCGAGTTTCAATTTACAGCAAAATAGAAGGTAATGAAATGGTGCATAATTTTCAGGTTTAGCGGAAGTCAAAGTCATTTATTACTGACATTCAAGCACGTGCCAAATATTTTTTGGCTGAAATACAAAAACTTGCAAAAAAAAAAATTTTTTTTTTTCTCTTTCCGTTTGAATATCGATGTTATTCAGTTAGTAGGTATTCGAAAGAAATTTAAAGATTTCTTTCTAAAAATTTTCCATGCAAAATATAATATTACGTCTTAAAAATTTAAAAAAATATACAAGTATTAGAATAAAATCAAGACTGTCTGTAGTGCAAAATTTAAGATTTAAAACTTTTTTCTGTTTTCAAAATTGCAGAATGACATTCCATTTTTTATCGACTTTTTTTTTTAAATTCATTTGTCATATTTTATATGCGCTATTATTTTATACCTATCTTAGAGTTTTCATTTCCTTCGGGACGAAATGTTAAAGAAAGAAAAATCAATTTTTCTTATTACGTTTAAGCCGCAGACAAAACATTCCCATTTTTGTTTCTGAGACAGTTCATAAATCGTTTAATTCTCCTTGTGAAGATTATTTTTAAATAAAAAATAGATTAACAAATTTCAAGTTAGCATACTTGACAGCAGCTTTCAAGGAGCTTAATAAGCTGTTTAATTTAAAAGAAGAAAACAATAAAATGAAATCCTCCTCCTTAAAATTTGAAGTTTAAAAAAATAATAAGCATCTTTCAAGCTAAAGGAATAGAAGTTTTGTTTGCATCTTTTGCAAAATAGCGTTCTCGAGTGCCTGATCAAAGCCGAACATCGGGTTAAAACCAAATATTCAAAACATCATGTTGTTAGCATTAATCTAAAGCAGGGCTGGACTAATTTGCCCATGTAAAGTATTTCCTACACTATCAATTATCATAATGCCTTATAAGTAAAAATGTGTAGCTATTTGATTTTATTTTTATTTCTTGGGAATTTTTGTCATTTTTTTTTATTGTTTACATATTTACGCAATGGCATCAACAAATCTGAATATTTATCATAGAAACAGTTTTCAACGCTCTCGTGTTTTCAGCGCTCCCCCCCCCCCCGAAAAAAAGTCATTAAATGGTTGAATTAATTTTCTTTGATAGCTTTGTTTTTAAATAATTGTTAGTAAAAGCAAGCCAACAGGACCGATATGAGATTTCCTTATGGTAATAAGATGCCTAAAAATGTTTACTAAGATTTTTAGTAATTACACGCTTAGATAATTTTCTTAGATTTTTTTTCTGTTGCAGTTTAGTGAGTCAGCTTTTGCCTTTTCGTATTTATTCCAGTTTAAAATTTAATTTGTTTACTCCTTCTCGTCTATAATTTGATTTAATATGTACCATTTTATATAAGATTGCATAATTTCTAACTTTATGAGAACATCTGTTATAAAAGATTGGTCTATAAAAAATATCTGTATACTCTATTATTCAATAAGTTCACCACTATTGTATTTAATTTTCCATGCGAGACATGGGAAAAGCCTCGCAGGATTACAATTCTATGAGTTCTTTGGCCTGTGTTTAAAAACAAAATGAAAGAGACTTTACAGTAAGCTTATAACGTTGTAGATTAAAACCAAAGCGGGTAATATAGTTAAAACCAACTAGTTTCGGCATTTAATCCCGCCTTCATCAGGGCACAAGGGAAATGGGCTGGTAGCCCTTACATAATGACACAGTAATTAGTGATACAATCAGTGATCACAAATGCCAAAGGAATTTTTGTATGGCAAAGTCTCTTTTCATTTTGTTTTCAAAAATGTCTTAAGACTTCTGAATAAAGTTTAGATTAATTATTTATTTTTCTTATTTTCAATCTTTAACTTTATTTATAAGATAGTAATATGCAAAATATTTATATTGATATGTTTATTTATTTGGAAATTCAAAATTTGATATCAATGACTTTTTCAGTTTTGTCTAGCAGCGGATATCTTGAAATTGATTTGATTCTTCTTTACGTTTACTTACATGTAATGAGCACGACGTTTAATTTCAGATTTACAATATTGAGTTCGGATTTATGATTTACAACACCCTTTGCCTCTAGATGAGGGCTTGAAAGTAGGTTTTGCAAATGAAACTGTAGCTGTTCAATTCTTAAACGGTTTCTTATTTGCTTTCATTGAATGCGGTAATGAAAATAAAACCTGGTTTAATCTTTTAATGAAAGGCCTTTCAAGAAAATGTTATGGAAATTAAAAAATTGTCGTGTCACCATGTTTAAGCTTTTGCTGCATGAACTCATTAATCACTTGTTGAAAGCACTGTTGCGATGGCGACGAATTATGTTCCGAGATTAAAAAGCCATGTCAAAGGCTTTGCTCCCCGGGATCCCCCACCGCGAATTTTTTCCTCCCTTTCCAGCATTTTTAATACCCATTACACTTATCTCTCTCTTGATTTAATATGTGTTGACAGGATAGGAGAAGCAAGATATAAGGCATTAAATTTCCTACAAACATAATATATGATTGCTGTTGAGATGAAGGGACGCAGTCAACATCCTCAATTTATTTTTTTTTAATAGAAAACGAATTTTTGAGAAAGCAAACAAAAAAAAATTACCATGATTTAAAACCATAATATTTATTGCACCAAAAAATTATTTTCATTTAATTCAGTAACAGATCAAACAGACAAGTTCATCAAAATTCTCTTCCATGAATTCTCTTAACCTTGCTGAAAAAAGATATTTTTTTTTATCTTCTCCTTTTTTCTACGTATTTAGGCTGCGATGATTCAAATTACATTGTGCCAAGATAGTTCCTTACTATTTTTTAAATAGTGAAAACAAAAGGTATTGTTTGCGAATGAAACAAGATTTAAATTATATTCAAATTATACTGAATTATGTAAATTGCTAATGAATTTTTTCAAACAATTTTTCAAAATTTGGATTACAAAGTTAAAACAAAATAACGATTAAAAAATATTAGAAACAATTAACATAAAAGCCATTTTAAATAATCACACATAAGCTATAACATACTCAGATGACCCCAAAAAAATGTTTCCCATAGACCGTGAGGCGCGATGAATGCAGAAGATATGGTCAAGTATAAATATTTCATCTGACCGATAGCATCCAAATTATTATCATTAGATGATTGGGCCATAGTAATCTCAGAAATAGCAAGGATATGTTTCCAGTCTGCTTTCTGGGTGCAGAGAAGGAACAAAACTGTATAAAAATTTCCAGATACTTTTAATGTTAGTAACGGGAATAGTATGGCTCGAACACTGTTGCATGCCAGAGGGCCTATGTTAACTCTTGGCCTTTACAGAACATACGAATGGAAGAAGATTACCTGAGCCTATCATATTGTTTTCTTTTGCATCAGTTTGGTGGCCGCGTACGTGTCCGTCGTTTTCCAGAGCAAGTAGTCGCACCAAGAGAGGAAAAATGCTGTAGAAGGGTTTGATGCGGTTTCCCGATGATAGTGAGATATTTTTTAAATCAAGACAATGAATTCTGTTTTTTATGCAAACCTGCACATTTTCTTTGGGATGGCTGGAGGAACATGCTGAACATTTCAAAGCATTGCTATTTTATCCAAATTCATCTGATTTTACTCCAATCGAGCTTCTGTGAAGTGCATAGGAAAAATAAGCAGTGATACTATTTCACAACATGCGAAATTTACAGAATCGTTTGCTAGATCTTTTACTAAATACCAATGGAAATCTTTAAAAGTGTATAGGAGTACACGCCTGGGGGGAGGGGGGGTCAGATCTCCTTTGATGATACACGGAGAAACACTAGAATGGGTGGTCATTATTTTGATGGCCTTAGGATATATTTTAAGCAGACCTCTTGATGTAGTAAATTTAGATGAAAATGGTCATTATTGTTTGGCTCATCAGTGTAGTACTTAATTTTTTTTTTGTTATTATTCATGAAATTTTTATTCCATGACATAAAAATCATTTTTTAACCCATTAATATTTTAGACCATAACTTGATAAAAGAAAATTATAATTTCAATAGGTGAAACCTCGTGATTTTTTAAGAAATTAATATAATTATTAAAGAATAACTCAAGAATGTTCTATGAGGATTTATTACACGCTTTACCTCAGATGTTTAAATTATTGATGTAGATAACGTAGTGGTTACTTGACCAATATGTTAGGTGTCACTCAATAGTTTAGGGTGTGACTCAATAGGTTAGGATTAACTGAAGATTCCTGGTTCGAGTCTAGGTTGTGGAATTTTCTTTCCTATTTTCATCAATAATTTAATACTGTTTACCTACTTAAAAATTACAAGGTAACCAACAAACTTTTTCCGCTTGTGACGTAGCATGAGTTTATAAAAACGGTAAGAACTTTTTTGGTTACGTGGCTAGTAAACAAGGACGAGCACGATTTTTTATAAATAGGAATTCAGGGAAACCTTGTTTCCGTGAGAATATTTGTCGGTTTTATTTTCCTATTCAGCTTTCGTTTATGTGAGGGAAGGAGTAGCTCAGATTTTATACTTTTATTATTTTTTTTTTTACTTTTTTAAAAGTCCTGTTATTTAACAAAGAAGAAATGGTACGTACAGAGCAGCAATCTAATCAGTTTTCTTATTGTTTGTCTTGCGGAATAATCCGCATTTTTTAAATTTCTTAGATGAAATTGACTTCTTTTCTGAAGAAGAATTCTAAGTCAAAAAGCAAATTTCATTGATATAAAGACATATTCTTCTAAAAATATTCTAAAAGGGTGTTCATCTGTGCCTGAAGTCCACATTATTTTATTCGAATAGTCCCGTGTATCGCTCGTTCCACACTTGGCCGATAGGAGCAGTGACGTTCAACATTCCGTTATCTGGAGAAGGCCGTAGCATGGCCTACCGGATCTCCCAATTCCACGTGCCCTGATATCTTCTAGAGAGGCTACGTCAAAAATCAAGTCTATCTGTCGTAGTTACAGGCTCGCATTAACTTTCAATCACCACTTTCAACGAACTCCACGATTACATTAACATTCCAGTCACCAGCATCGACTCGAAACATATTACTCCGTGTTTGGACAGAAATTTCGGGTTGATATAAGACGTGTCACATAAGGTAGTCACATAGATCATGACTAACTGTCACAAAGATAATTTTCGGATTGTCTGTACACATATAATTTACATTGTAAGTTCGTTTTAGTTTGCAGTGAACAAGATGATTTTTTTAAACTGGGGAGTACTTTTTAAGTCGCCTTGTATTGCATATTAAATGTGTGAAAGAAAAACTAGGCTATCAGAAGCTCAGCAAAGAAGCATATCCGTCAATCGAAATCGAACGAAAAGCACCAACAGCAAAGCCCAAAGGTGGACGAGAGCGCCAAGATGTAGAACATAATTATTTGCGTTTGTCCGCTTGGAAGACCAATCAAAGCCTCAGTAGGTTGATCTCATGTTAGGTTAAATCTCAAATAGATCTAATCGTTATTTAACATCCTCAACACTGTAAAGGCAAAAAAAGAATAGAAAGATAGAGATGGAATAAATTAAAAAATAATATATAAAAACAAATAAGGGATCATCTATAAACCACGTGGTCAAAAATAGCAATTTTTACCCCGCCCCGGTGCCCTGGGGGGGGACAATGGGGAAAATGTTTAACCTCCCCCTCTCCAAAACTAAAGGTCTCAATAACATAGTCTTTGGCTCACCCCCCCCCCACCTCACTGCAGCATCCTTCCCAAAAGACCACGTGTCTGCTGCTTTACCCCCCTCCCCTTCAAATGGTCCACAATGGCCAGATTCTTACCCCCCCCCCTTTCCCTTGTCCACTTGGTTTATGGATGGTCTCTAAAAGAAAGAGAAACAAGGAAAAAATGATCCACTCTTAAATAACCAGTTTTGGTTTTGTTGGTGACACCGTATAATCAAAATAATAAAGGGGGAATATTCAGAAAAGAGCAGCTTTCCGTTGAGAACATGTAAAGCTCTTTTCTCTTTAGGTGAATGATTAAATAATGTGAAGAGCGATGGGTTGGAACAGCCCTTGTAATCTCTTGAGTAATCCATTAGGATTAACTAATGGATTACGTAGCGCACAAGTGGGCAAATCACACAAACATCATTCAACTTCTTTTGGAGTACAAGGTGAGACGCAACAAAAAAAAATCCTTTAATCCCTCAAAAGCCGTGGAGAGAGACGAGCCTTAATGAAAATCGTTACGCGTGAAATGAAATGAAATACAAAAGAAATAATGTTAAAGTAGATGTCGAAGAACCTCTTTCTGTGATCAGGAAGAAAATTGTGGCATTAATGCATTTATTCAGGCTAATCCAGTTTGTATATACAAGGAGATATCAGAAAGTAACACCATTTAATTTTTTTCAAAGAAAATTACAAAACATACAGGTAAATAACTAAGTGCATATGTTTTTTCAAAGACACATATTTATCTAAATTTTCCACAGAGGCACTTTGACGATTTAAGCATTTATCCCAACGCTGCACCAATTTCTGAATACCACTCTCATAGAACTCCGTCGGCTGTGAATACAACTAATGGCCACGGCAGATTTGAGTTCCTCGTCATTCTCAAACCTCTGCCCACCCAGAAATCTTTTCGTGGGAACAAAGAGGTGGTAGTCCGAGGGCGCTATGTCCGGACTGTAGGCTGGGTGGTCCAGAACCTCCCAACCGAAACGGAAGATTTTGCTTTGACGATTTTGGCCATATGCGGGCATGCGTTGTCATGAACAAGTCGAACCTCGTTTCCTCTTTTTGGTTGCTTATCCCGAATAGCACTCTGCAATCTAGTCAATGTTTGACAATAGGTAGTGGCGTTGACGGTTGACTCACGAGGCAGGCACTATGCGAGTAGGATGCCTTGCATATACCAAATACTGTAAGCAAATCTTCCGACCTGTAAGAGAAACTTTGTATTTTTTGCGAAACGGATAATGTGGATGTTTCCACATCAAGTTTGCAGTTTTAGGCTTAGGAACAATTCTTGTTATGCTATGTCTGTGCATGTACTCAGCCTTCTTTTTGGCTATGATATTTCCTCCGTTAAAAAATAAATGTCGTTACTTTCTGTTATCCCCTCGCAGTATTTGCTTCTGTGACGCAGCCATTTACTGGATCTACGTTGTATACAAATTTTCCTAAAGTAAAGATATGATATTTTCCATGTAATAAAATTGTACAGGTTAAATGTACTTTAAGATCGATGAAAAATAAATTTAATCACTCTGATTTTAAAACTCACGACGACTTCTTGTAGATCCAAACGTTGGAGGCTTCTTCTAGAAGAAATTCTGCTCAGATGTTGACATTCGAAACATAGTCTTAGTTGGATATGGTGTAAGATGACTGTTATGTAGGTGCCAAACATTAGAGTCTCTTCCCAGATGGTAAACAAGCTCTCATCTTGTTATCAATTTATTCTCTATTAGTAGCTGACATTTCAATAATCAAATAAAAGTTCACGTATATTACCATCAGGTAATATTGAAAACTAATTACCATATGGGACTGCAAACTTTCTATTATAATATTGTTCAATTTAATTATTAGTATGTGTATTATTCAATTAGTAGCAATTAAATATATGCCTCGCGTATGATTGAAGTTAAGTATTCACTTCAGGGATTGCGAAATATTTTTAAGTGCAATGATATTCTTCTTTGTTGAAATTATTAGATGCTCTTGAAGCATTTTTTTAGATGAAAAAACGTTGTAGATGATAATTATTGGAATAGTTGAGTAACATGTATTTATCATTAAACATGGTTAATAAAAAATGTTTTCGGAAGCATCTGTATTCTAGCTTCAGTTTAATATGAAGTAAAGTGTAAATATTAGTTTTGATTGTTACTTTTTATTCAGCAATAGAAGTGACGAATATGAAAGTGCATTTCAACTATATATCAAAAACTGTACATCAAATCATGTCTTCAATTATAAAATCATCTTCGCTAAAAATTCATATAATTGAATTGAATTGGCAACAGAACGACCGGCCTCGCATTAATAATCTTTGAAACAATCTAACAATACATTGGACTCTTTGCAGAGCTGCACACACATTTATTTTCTATAGATAGGGTGGTCCTGAAATAGTTGGCCAAAATCAGAGACGGAAAAAAGTTCCTATATAATAAGGTTAATTGAATTTTAATATTAGAATGCCAATAACTAATAAAAAGTAAATCTAAAACTCCCAATCATTGATGTTTTTTCAACTTAATTTATCATGGAACTCATTTTAGGACATTAAGAACTATCGCGAAGAAACTTTATTGTTTTGTTCTTTTCTAATTAAAGATCGAATATTTGCTGAGAAATGCTTTGCATATTAATTGTATTATTGTAAGTTTTAAAATTGTAATTTTTAATATAATGCTTATAAATTAAAATGTCAATAGTACACGAATGGTACCGACGGAATGCCTTTTGGATTTTTAAAATTTTTGTAATAGAGACCTTACGGTCGACCATGATGACAACCCATCGGTCTATGTCGATTATGGTATCTGTTATAAGAGAACTAGACGAAAAGAAAATATTTTAATGACTGTTGAGAACTTAATAACCACCCGTAATGTAAGTGCGTGACTGTTTCATCAATATGGATAATTAGCATTCTTCGAGATTGTTTATCATTGTATTGGCAATCAAGTGAAACCTTTACTGTTATAAAAACGTCCAATAAACATAAACCTTTTCACGAGAATGGTTTAGTTTCATCTACTTACTTCCTTTAAAGCTGATAGCAAATCACTGTTTAATTATGAAGCCTGTTGCTCAATGATAAATTTCTTTAGAGGTTGCTTGTTGTCTTATTTGTTAAATAAATTCACTAAAATTATTTTTGTCTTGTTATTGACAAGCGAGCAACTGGCGATAATTTTTTGGTATTTGATTTATTCTAATCATTATACGAGAAAATAGAAATTACATAAGTATTTTATTAGCCTTCCATTTTTGATCGCTTTTATTATTCCTGCATGAGTTAAGTTCAGCGAGTTGCTGAAGTTTACTTTAATGTTGGATAACTGCACTTCCAAGCCCGTAGTCGGGGGGGGGGGGGCGACGACCAACCCCTCACGGAAAAAAAAAAGCCTCCCCAACAAGAAAAAGGACCGACTCAATGAAATTTTTGAAAAAAGGTCCGGAATTTTTGAAGATCGACCCCCCCCCAAGATAACGTCCTGGCTACGGCTCTGACTTTTGTGTTTAAAACTTTAGCAGCTGAGTCAGTATATCATCATTCAAAATTTTTTTATTTGAATTTTTGTTGTTGTTCTTACGGAGAGATCATTGCACACCTACAGGATAAACGAATAGTGATAGAATGAAATACATACGAAATTTATCGAAACCAATTCAGAGCCTGAGAGCGTAACTAGTAACGTTAGTGCGGTGGATCAATGCGAGCTACTAATTAACTATTATTTTCATCATTAGAAATTTCCCACCTTCAATTATAGGTCGTTCAGGATTCATGATTTAACTGTTAATTTTATAACGCATGTATACCTTAATTTAAAATAAAATTATGTATCAGGATCAGTTTTTTTTTATCACCAATGTTTATTGTAAACTTACGGTCAATTTATTAAGAATCCTAACCCGTCGATTGCAAATGAGTCAT
>JAHWFO010092776.1:942909-998630 GCA_023313115.1 Rhysida immarginata
CGGTCAATTTATTAAGAATCCTAACCCGTCGATTGCAAATGAGTCATATCTTCGTTTGCATGTTCAGATGGCCTCCGTAAAAGGAAAATAGGTAACTGTGGACATCACAGCGTATCTTTACTGCATCATGGATAATACAAAAGACGTAACAGATTCTGAAGGTTCTATGATAGTAGGCGCCAGAAGAGCAGGTGCCAACTTAAGAAAACAGTTTCACAGAACATTGTTTCATTAAAAAATCTAAATGGCGTGATTACCGAATAACCACCATCCAAAAGAACAACCTGCGGACATCTACGGGCTTATGCGCAGCAGCACCGCCATGGTAATCTAGGTATTCAGTCTCCGAGAAATGGTGACTATACTAGCGATACTTGAAGTGGCATTTCCTAACTCATAGCAATTATTTCAGCTGAAGACTTCCCATTGCATCGTGTCACACGTGCAAACACTCGACGATCTCTGTCTTTTTCTTTGGCCTATCATTTGAGATTTTCTTTAACTGACGTTGCTCCTTGAGATTTTCGCTTGACAGTGAACTGTCCAGTACAGAAGTGTTACGTAGATGACATTATATGATGGTATCAAGTTGGAACTTACTGAGCTCTATTGAGCGATGCATACTTCATCCAATGAATCAGAATAGCCCTGTAAGGCATGTTTTTTATTTATATTACCTTTATATGTGAATTGAGAAGCGTAATATTATTTTCAGAAGGATGTTTGAAAATGTTGAATACGGCTATAACTCTACCATAAGACATATGCCAGAATCTCTTTAGAACGTTTCTGTGACAAATTTAAGTTCCAATGCTTCTAGCAGACGATCTTCAGCTAGAAGCAATGTTGGAAAAGCGAGGCGCCATCTACTGACAGCAGCGATCATACTGGGCTAATAATATTTAATAGATAATCAGAAAACAAACTGCGTAGACGGAAGGGGCGTCACAAGCGCAAAAACAAGCGCAAAATTCAATTGAGTAAAAGAGAGAGAATTGATGAGAGAGATACGAGCGGGGATCGAATGAATGGACTCGTGTCTTCAGACTGTGCGCGTTTAAAAACAGTTAATGCGCCAATCTCTTCGAAAAAGACTAAGGACTTCCCTATACAGGCGGAATCCACGACTTTGAACAACTGTGATAGTCGCTATAATGAGAGAAGCAATTTAACCGAGGACTATCATATTTTTGTGATAATTTGACTTTTGGAGAATTTCCTATAGACTGTAGCAGAGATAACGTCGCAGTTATTACGGCGCAGGAATCTTCAGAGAAACTCAACGCAGATAGGTTTTCCGAGGAACGTTCTCGAGCCGACAAAATTTCGTCGCCGCGTGAAGGAATCACGGAAGTGCAGCCGTCATCTCGACCAGCCATTCTACCGTGCATTAACTTCAGCCCGTTTTTCGGCCGAGTACTTGTTCTGTGTTCAAGACTGCCTACTGCTGAGTTGCTGCCTCCACACATTGGATGAAATGGATTTCTCCTTGGTCCGTACAGGAAAACCTCGGCTCATTCGCCCCATATTTAGAAGGTAAGCAAAAAATCAGGAATGTTTGGCAAAAACTGTGCACGAATGTGTAAATCCACCCTTTTGGGTGACTTTCGGTGAAAATCATAAATGTTTAGCAAAATGTGTGCACGAATGTGTAAATCCACCCTTTTGGGTGACTTTTGGTGAAAATTATGAATGTTTGGCCTCCTTCTTATGCTCGCACATCTCCATCAGTAAATTCTCTCACGCGCGTAATTTCATTGAAATTAAAATTTCTAGAAGCGCGTCATTATGGAAGCATTATCTTCATTTGCTTTATTAAAAGAATTAGCCGTAGCTGACTTAGCTGATTTTAACGAGAATGCATAGTATGTTTAACTTTTATCCTCTCTATGCGTAAATTCAAATTAGTATGCTTAGTCCTGCATATGTCATAATTAGATAACCTTATTTAATGTTAGACTATTACATTGGATTCGGGTAGGAAAAATTAATAGACTTTCTTTGTTGTATTTTTCTAATATTTTACTTATTCCTGTCGGAGTAGCCCAATCCAAACGCATAGCGTCGCCGCCGTCCTTGAAGTGTTAAAAGCGGTACGCCCTTTTTCAGAAGAATATTTCTTCTTCAGTTAAAGCTTAGTTCATGTAGATTACAATATATAGTGTAACTTTTTTTACAGTTACCGAATCTGGCCTTCATTAGTAGGCTCAAATTTCAAAGCTCTCATTCTCATTGCGAGATTGAATTATTTTTGGTTATTCACTCATTCAATTGTATACATTTCCATTGAGTGTAATCTTTATTATTCTTTCATTTAAAATTGTATTTGGCTAATTTAACATTTTATAATATTAGTCCAGATTCAATTTTTGGTAACCTGCGTGTTAGTAGGTTCCGGCTAACTAGCATATGCTAAATTGTTATGATCCGTTTAATTCATTTGAATAAATTATATAAACGCCAATAATAATAAAGTGTATGATGTCCTCTGTGTCCCGTACAGTCATATAATTTTCCGCTTCCACATTTTACTGTGCACCCTGCACGTGACACAACTGCGGCATAGATCGATAATTTTTTATTTACAAAAAAAAATAACCCCAACAAAATGCATTCAAATGGGTTGAATTAAATTCCTCCTCTAAACATCCAAATAATCAGTGAATAGCGTTTTTATATATTACATTTAAACATAAAAATTAATATTTCAAATTTCTAATAATTTCCAAACTTACATTGTTAGAGGTTAAAATGTTAAAAGATTAAAATTACAATAATTTATAAAGCAGCATAGAAACGGTTAGTGAATGTAACGTTCAAAATATTAAGAATTCATATCAACGTAAAATCTTGAATACACGCCCGGGCGTCTATTTGTTTCAATGGTCCGGACCCTCCCCCCGGTGATTAATCGAGACCCGGCGTTTATTTGAGACCCGGCATTAACGGCTATTCCCAATAACAGGGTGTCTAATAGGGTGTCCCAAAACGATTGCGTAAAATACCCTGACTTTTCCCGGTCGCTAGGCTTTAAATTACCGCCAGGCTTTGTGTACTCTTTATCCATCTCCCGCCATCCACTCATCATACAGTTCAGTCATGCGTGGTTTAAAAGGTTTGTTCTAAGAAACATCTGAGGCCTGAATGTATTTCATACAACCACCGGGAATGACAGCAGTAACAATGTTTGTGCTTTTAAGGTGTCTCTTAATGGTTTCATGGATGTGACATTTATATGAATCTCATGTATGTGAAATTTATATAAAATTAGAATGGGTTAAATGAAGCGGCCAATGAGAAGGCATACAGATGAAAAGACGTTTAATAACCTGAAAGTGAGGAAAAACGCCGGAATTTATATCGATGACCCGAAAAAGACCCGGCGTTTATTTGAGACCCGGCGTTTAATTTCATTTTTACACTCCACCCGGCTTTTATTTAAGACCGGCGTGTATTCAAGATTTTACGTTAATAACAAAATTTAATCTCTTAATATAAAAATATAATGACAATAGTAGCAAGTTCACTCACAAGATACTATGTAATACATGGCAATGTAATATGTGTATGGGCCGCAATACTGTCGCACAACGTATGATAAATTAAAACAAATGATACTAGGTAACCAAAAAAGTTCTTGCCGATTTTAATTCCGGAAAACAAAATGATGTACACAAAAAGTAGCGTATCGCTAATCCACAAAATAATCCCCATTGGTATCTAGCACCTTCTGCCAACGTGTCTCCAGTTGATCAATCCCCTGGCTGTAAACTTGCTAGTCTTGGACCCAAAGAAGTTTGTGAGTGTCTTTCGCAGGTCTGTATCATCGGTGTAGGATTTTCCACGAAGATGGTTGTCCAGAGAATGGAAAAGGTGATAATCCGTTGGAGCAAGATCTGGTGAGTAAGGTGGATGACACAAAGTTTCACAGCCAAGCCGCTCTATGGTTTCCTAGGCCATCCGCGCCACTTGTGGCCAAGCACTGCCATGAAGGAAGAGTACCCCTTTGCGATTCACCAATGCTGGCTCCCTCTGCTGCAATGCCTGTTGCATACGTTCCAATTGCTGGGAGTACAGGTCCCCAGTGATGGTTTGGCCAGTTGATAGCAGCTCGTAGTGAACCATTTGACTACGGGGTTCATCAGAAATGGCAAATTTTCCCGACCTGAATTTCTGGAACCAATGCCTTGCGGTACGTTCATTCACAGCATCATCTCCAAACGCAAGACACATTCGGCGACTTGATGCTGCTGCTGACAAGCCTATCTTGAACTCAGCAAACAACACCTAACCATCTCCTTCGATACCTCCATTTGTCTACATTTCTGCACGAGATGTGATTGATGTGAATTCCCAAAAGCCCTGTATTTATACAGGCTAACCTTCCTGCTCCCCCCTGACAGATTTTGGACCACATTGTACACTCATTTCCAAATCTTCTATCACTTCCTTTTATGGCAACATAAAAACTGCAAGAACTTTTGTGGTTACCTAGTAGTTTGACTTAGTTGGTCTCGCGTCAGCAAGCAATATAAAAATAAGTGAAACTGTTGTAGTTCATATAACTCAAATTAACACAAAAGCCGATTTTTATCACCGAGAAAATAGATATTTGCCTTGGGCGCTAATGATTAACACAAACGAAAGTCTAGCCCATTAAGTTTCGCATCAGCCATTAGTATTTAAAGGAGTGAAAATGTTGCATTCAATATAATGGCATTGGCATTTTATTTTATTTGTACTCTGCAATCAACGTGGAAAGACTCGAAAGCTATAATTTGCATCTTCCATTAAATCTATTAACAAGTTTGATACTGATGACAAACAAGCAGTGACGCAAGCGTATCAATTTGTTCCATTCTTGTTTCTGCTCCTTTGAAAAGTTGATTTCGTGAGAATTACTTAATGAAACGGTGTTTTTTTTGTTCATAGTGTATCAGAGACACGAATAAGTCGGATTTTGCATATAATAAACAGTTGTACACAAATGATTGCCCCAGATTTATGTAGGTGTATTATTTAACATATCATCATGAAACTTTCCAAATACATAGAGCAACTCGCCAAGGTTTTTTTTTTTTTTGAAAAATATCCGGCAGATCTATTTCCGTTTGTGGCCGCTAGAGAGCTACAGCTAAAAAGTTGATGTAGCGGTCATGTCGGAAATGATCAAGAAAGCTGCTATGGCCTCCACGCTCCCCTTACTTAACCCCTTGTGACTTGTTTGTATGGGCATATTTGATGGACTTAATGTTTGTGCTGCTATTACCGGCTGATCTGCCATTACTTGGCTCGTATCACCGATTTTATGCTCAAACTGACAGAGACGTGTTTCATTGATTACAAATTTTATATCTGTAGATTCACTAAAGGGGCACATTTTCGAGCACCTGTAACACGGCAAAAAAAATTTGGCGAATTACTCTTATGTGCTTGTAAAGTTTCGTGATGTTAAGTTAAATAATACACTTAAAATAAAATCATGAACCGGGACAATCATTTATGTACACCCTATATAATTGATGTATTAAAGCGCTTAGTCCTTACCGTGAAATTTTAAGGTTTTCTGTTGCATTCTCTTGAGTCATTAAAAACAACATTCTAGTAATGTTCACTCGGCAAAGATAGTTAACCTCGTTAAATCTGCTCTTAAAGTGAGCCATAAATCACTACCGGATTAGAAATAAATTTACAGGAGAGTTAAAAATATATGATTGAAATTAAAAATAGTGCTGCAAGGATTAAGAAATTTCTGTTCGTGTGTTTTGGTTGAGTTGGTTTCTAACCTTGGCTTGGCACGTTGGTAAAATAAATGTTTCTAATAACCTTAAACTTTCTCGGCAACGGTTACGACTTGAGATCTGACTTCCGTCAACAATTAAAACGTCGAGGTCATGGGTTCACCATTCTGTTGCTTTTTATGGAATGCCATGGCTTGAACTCGTTACATTTGTTGCATGTTGTCACTTAATGCGTGCGTGAAGTTTAACATTAAAATTTGTGTTAACATTTAATGAAACTTATATTTGTGGAGTTTTTTCCTTGAAATATTCTCTTTAAAGTTTTAATTAAAGGTTTAATAATATTTTGTGACTCACTTGTTGGAGTTTACTCTGTCGAATTAAGATTTAATTATTTTAACGTTGTCTGTAAATAAAGAAATGTCTGAGTTGATGATATGTATGTTTGCTTAGGAAATATAAAAATTTCCACGTTTAAATCTTGAATTATGCCTCGAAGGCATTTCTATGTTCATTATTTATTAGGACGATAGGTACTTATGTTTTCACAATGTGCGTCCGTCCGTCCGTCCGTCTGTCCGTTGGTGCTCTAGCTTTGGAACGCTTCCGAATTTTCGACTTCCGTTTTCGCCATTCGACAACTTAGGGAAATCGGAAGACTGAGTTCGTTGGTGAAAAAAATCGGTCAACTACTTCCGGTTCAAAAGGTCAAAAATAATATAGGGGACCACGTTTTTCACTATACAATTCCATGTATAAATGGCCTGTGCATTGCCAAATGCTGTTCTCCCTTTAAGATTCTGTAGCTGAAGCAGAGAAAAGGCTTGTGAATTAAGTGAAGACACGTGATTGTCTTCCTTGACGGTCAATATCAGTCAGAACTGGTTCAAGGGTATTTGGTTTTGTGGTACAATTATAGTCCACTGGAAACTTTCAATGCTAAGATATGGCATGTATTATATCAAGCAGCTTGAAATTTCATGTCATGATTGAATATTGAAGTAAAATTAACGAGAGTCGAAATAGGAAGCAGTATGGGTCAGGGGAAACTTTCAAAGCTCAGATTTGGCATGTAATATATAAAACAACTTGGAATGATGTGTCATGCATGAAAATCACGTAAAATGAATGATAGTCGAAATTGCTTCAAAGGTACCTGCTTTTCATTATTTTCCAGAACTTGGGGAAGCGCAAGGTTTACTTATGCCCGCCTCCCCCCATTTTATATCAGAACAAAGGCAGATGCGGTTTGAGACATGTGGAGATTTCGCCACCATGTTTGACCAGAACCCAAATTTTCTGTATTGCATCGTCACGGGTGACGGAAACAAGTGTCTGAGGTACGAGTCAAAAAAGAAAAGATAGAGTAAGGAGTGGCGGAATCCCGGATCGCTAAGATCGCAGAGGATTCGCTGTGAAAAATCTCGGATAAAGACAGTGCTAATCGCGTTCTTTGGCGCTGGAGGCCTTATTCACAAAGAAGTTCTCTCTAAAGGAAGTACTTCAAACGTCACTACCTATGCTAAAGTTCTGCAACGGATCTGTCGTGTACGCCCCCAGAATGCAAAGCAAGTATGTTGGTGTCTAGTCCATGAAAATGCGGCTACACAAGGATATAGTCGTGCAAAAGTTTCTAGCCAAGAAATGCCTTAAGACACTCTCTCACCCTCCTACTGACCTGATTTAGCTCCAGTGGATTATTTCTCATTCCTAAAACTGGAATTAGCCCTGAAAGAAGACTATGTCCGGTCTTTCTATTTCCCCAGCGTTGATATGAAAATATTTGGCAACAATAACTTCAACTAAACAACTCTCTTCCTGGGTGGTATTGGATGTACATGATCGTTTGTGTCTGTATGCAATCCCAACAATCTGAGTGGTAATTATTCACTACTTGGTAAACTGTTGTTGCAATTGCACTCTGCTCTCGATGTCTTGAAGCAAAACTTGGCCACTCATCACTGTGTGGTCTAATAAACTTCGTTTCTTCGGTTGATACGATCAGCACTCGCTCACAACTTTCTTGTCATAGCTGTGTGCTGGCGCAACCAATACAGCACAGAGCAAAGAGACTGCTTCCTCTGTTGCCGTTCCACTCTCTCTCTCAATAGTCTGCTAACTCTCCATTATCTCCAGTTACTGCTCATTTTTAAAGATTTTCAAGAAAATGTTAAGTTTTAAGAACTATAAATTCTAAGAAGAGCCCGAACAACAGATATTCTATGCGTTGTTACGAATTGAACCTTATTTATAAAGCTCAATGTTGCCTTGCATTGTTGGTCCGTGCATAGTGTTGGTGAATTCCGTGTTGATACCTATTGTTGCACAAACTTTGCCTTGCATTGTTTGTCTAATTAATATGCCCTGCCATCGTCAAATCGGAACAAAACAGTAGATTTGTAAAAGAAACAAACACACCCACCTACAAACACTCTTCTTTACATACGTAAATAGATTACAGTGTCTTCACTTTCCTAAAATGACCCTCGTTTTAAGGTCACATTAAGTGGCAAAAAAAATTAAACTTCGTTATGTTAAAATGTTTACTGGGAAATATTATTACGTTTATAACAATATTATCGTATCGGATCATTACGTTCAATTTTATTGGTTGTTTGTTCAGTTGCCTATCCTGCGATGAAACTTGTTGCGTTCGGTCAGCTACACAAGACATTGATGACGATTTATTTCCATTCTTTTAATGCACAGAGCTTGAAATTAAAGAAAATTTGTAAAATAATAAAATTAATGCGATTTGTAAAAAAAAAAAAAAAAAAAAAAAAAAAAAAATCCATTCGGAAGTAATACATGACTGAGTGATTAGTTTAGCAAGGAGCTGCACTTCCAGGTTAGCATATAAAGAAAAGAATTTTATTTTTAACCAAGAATTTTCCTGATACATTTATCTTGAAGCTACCGTTAAAAGTTATTAGAAAATGTTTACCGATCTATACTTGTTCAGCTTGTTAGCTGAAGACTCTTAACAGATTAAAAATATGTTAGGATTACTTTTAAAATTTGGCACTTTACCGGTATTGAGAAGTAGAGTGTGTGGCGTACGAAAGCAAAAGCTATAGTGGACTAACGAGTGGTATTGTCACAAGCTATAGGTCTATTGAAAGGGTAAAATTATATAATTGGTCCAATTCAGGTCCAGATCGTTTACATGTCCTTCTGCCACCAGAAAATATCTTTTTTAGGTATGGGGAGAGTGTGGAGACTCTATTTTGATGTTGCGTTGTTTGTTTTTTTCTCAAAATTTTACACTTTAAACCGGGGTGCGTCCTTGATGCCAGCAAGTAGAAGAATATTAAACTTAAAAAATTAAGATTCTATACAATTTTTAAACTTTTTTTTATGTCAAACTGTGATGAGTATCAGTAGTTCTGCATAAAAGCTTGCCATCATAACAGACATCGACAGAATTTCTTAAGTATTTTAGAAATAAGAAAAGAGAAAAATTTCTTCCATTAAACAGAATTTTCTCAAATGTAGCTTTGCTATTTGGTATTTAATATTTCTCTCATCCAAATTTCTCATTTACAAAGTTAAAACCAGGTATTGAAATTAGATACATGCCGTTCTAGGTATGAGGATGTTTCTTGTATTAATATTGTGATTCTTTCTCGTCTTCTTCGTTTCCTTGCCTGATAATATTGGAAGTCTTATCAGAAACCAATCTGTTTTTTGAATTCTTTTTCTTCCGGCATATCGAGAATCTCGCTTGCCTTTCCTGTTTCCCTTTCATCAAGGCAATCATATTCTCCTGTTCGCGCCCATCTTATTTTTTTGTTCCCAATTTCCTCTCTGATTACAAGCAAAAAGAGAAAGTTTGAAAAGACGAAACAATCGATACAAAAGCTGAAACTGGAATCAATTGACTCGCCGACGTATTGAATTCGTTTTGTCAGGAGATTGCGGTAGAGCTCACTCGATTTTTAACGTTGTCAGCTTTTCTTTTTTTTTTTTTTTTTTTTTGAGACAAGGTAATTTCATTTTAGGAATGAAAATGCATGTATTTTAAGAACAAGAAAGGCTCTTTATTTAAATATAAAATCGTATTTATCGGAAACAATAAAATTAATCATAAAATGTGATGATGTCTTTTCTAATGATTAGCATAATACGGAAAATACGTTTAATTTTCTCTATCATGTTTATAATATAATTTTTCAAAAAATTGCAGTTCTGTTCGTCTGTGGACAAAGGTTGTGGTGTATTAAAACACTGTGCTACTCCGTTATATTACCCTGTTATGAATTTTATTAATTTATCCTTCCAGTGTGTGGCTGTTCCCTGACACTTTTAAGAACGATTTTGACATACATTCTTATATTTGTTATAGGTATTATTATTGTTGAATTTATAAATTTAAATATATATTGTTGCATGAAAAACGGGTAGTTACTATTAAAACGAAGTTTAAAATTTATCGAAGGCGTGCCAAGCGGAAACCGCTACTACAAACTTCATACTTCATTCTACGTTTATGATGAAGAGTTACTTAATGGAAACGTGCCGCTAGAGTAACGTTTTCTCTCTCATTGATCATATATCAGATGAGTTGATATCTGGTTCACTATCATTTCTGGACGCGCTTCAGGTTTCAACTGCATCCTATCTGATATCCTTATTAACCCCCCAGTCGACCCCTTATCAACTATTTGTACTGCAGTTCTATTTCCGTGAAAATCGTATAGTACAAATCTATGGCAAAGCAGTGAAAAACCTTCTCACCGGACTATGTTAAAGCATCATGAAAAGTTTGACGCCCATTGGGTTTCGCGGTTTTAGAGATTAGCGCGAATAAACAAACAGACAGACAGACACACGCATTGACTTTTATTAATATAGATATGAATGCGGTGCAATCATGACGTAATGACTATCTGTGTTGTTGTTTATTGTTGTTAATTTGATCATCAATGCTAGCACATTTGTTGATTGCGACATCCTTGCAAAGAGGATTGTTCATGATTAACCAGCGTAATGCATTGAAACGCTCTTCCGAAATACAGATGCACCTGACGACAGAGAGGCTACAGCACTGAAAAGTTACCTGACCATAGTAGTCTGAGCAGCAATCCAACCTTCAATGCCCCCATCTTGATTTTTAACAATCAGTGTTTTTTTCGTTTGTTTAAAAATGAAGATTGGAATGTTACTCAGGCTACTGGGGTTATACACAAAATACGTTCGCTTGACAGGGGGGGGGGGGCTTTGAAATTGTGACAAAAGTGAACGGTAAAATAAGGCGGGGGGGGGGGGGGTTGCACTGGGTGGTTACCCTGATCACGTTGTTGTCGCGAGAAGGCGATATTGGTATTAAAAAAAAAAGAGGGGGATGCTTAGTGGTCAGTTATGGAAGTTATGGTTAAACAACGCGATTTGGCAAACATTAGATGTGGGATGATTGTAGAATCTCGCCGCCATGGAGCGAATATCAGCTAAACCGCCGCATCCGTGCTATGCTCAAGAGAAGCTATTGTTAAAGTTTTTAAATAACAGGCTATCAGCCAAAAGCTGGATTTTAACGTGTAACTTGTGGTCGATTAGTGAATGCTCGGATAGAACGGAGACAATTGTGAAGAACAGCGGAAGGGCAACAGTGCAGCAAATTACAGCACATCTTAATCAAGGATCCCCTGAAAACATTTCTAAACGGACTGTTCTTCGTACACTTCATCGTATGGTATATGGAAATCAAAGGCCTGTTCGCACACCTTTGCTGTCTGCAGGAACAAGAGAAAACTTCTCCGGTTTCGCCTTTTATTTCTGGCGTTGTCAATCATACATTTTGTCATTTCACCACATTTTCTTGCATGTCCTAGAGTTTGGATCATCCCGCGTATGACTGCCCTTAGATGTTATTTATATCTTGTTATGAATGGGTTTTTATAAGGATTGGACAGTCGATAATTGGAAATAAATTAAGTGGGAGAATTGGAAAGTAACGTGAATTTGCGTTTCATAAATTAACTTCAAACATTCAGAGCAAACCAAATTGTACTTTGGAAACTTCATTTATTGCTTCATTTTTTCAACACAATCACCGCATTTGTTTATGCAGTGATCCCAACGTGCAACTAATTTCTGTACACCCATTTCAAGAAATTCGTTCGGCTGATTGCAAAGCCATCTTCAGACAGTCATTTTCACTTCATGGTTAGCCTGTAAACGGTGACCTCTAAGGAACTTCTTTAGGAGACCAAAGAAGACTTAGTCATTTAGTACTATCTCCGGGCTGATGTTGCAGAATTTCCCATGACCAGCCTGAATCCAAATAAGAAAGTATGGGATAATCACCACGAAAGTTCCAGTAAAGTGCAACGGTTTAAGTTAGGTATGAAGTTATCTTGTAATAAGTATGACTTTTTCCTGTGTGATTTTCTTTCCAAAGGCAAGACAATCAAAGCAGAAGCGTGCATGAATCCACTATCTGAAGGTAGCTTTGCAAAAGAATTTTTTGACATGGGTATACAGGGTGAAAATTAAATTCCACTGCCAAATTTGGAGAGGTAGAAGAGATAGTCGAAACAAATAACTTTTCTTTATACCAGTTTTGCGAGAAAAATTTATTTACCAACGCAGAAAAAGTTACAGAAGTTGTTCAAAGTGTTTGTGTCGTTCCACACATGGCGGTTGTGGCAATTGAAGAGACCAACCTTGGTGAACTGTGCTTCATCAGAAAACAAAACGGTTCACCAAACGCGGGATTGACGGTAACATTCCGATGATACCAGTCGGAAAAGTGCACACGTAGTTGGTAGTCGTTGGGTCGCAAAGCCTGCACAGTCTGATCGTGGTATGGATGCTGCTCATTGTCATGCCTGACGTTCCAGACAGTTGTTTGACTGGTCCTCACAGCATGTGCGACTGCACGGGTGCTTGTTGAGGGATCCTCTGTAAACCGTTGCAGTATCTCCTCTTCCACAAGTCCTGTTCTCACAAGTCTTGGAGTTCTGCTGTAACTGTTCTGCGTTGGTAAATAATTTTTTTTGCAAAACTGTATAAAAAAAAGTTGTTTGTTTCGACTATCCCTACTATCTCTCCAAGTTTGGCAGTGGAATTAATTTTCACCCTGTATAGAAAATGGTTATATTTTGGGACCGCTGCATAAATCAATGCAGCAATTATGTTAAAAAATGAGGCGATATATAAAGCTTTCAAAATACAATTTGTTGCTCTCTGAATGCCTGAATTATGAAACAACAAATTCCCGTAACTATCCGATTCTCCCTCGTATGTAATCCAGTGAATCATGTTTACAGGTACACCAAGCAGATGTCTCAGTTAAAAATTGGTGAAAACAGCACGAATTCCAAATGCCTTATTACAACCCGTCAAGCTGGTGAGACAGTGTTATAATTTGGGATATGTTTTCTGGCGTTCTTTGGGCCTTTTATTTCGTGTATTTCAATGTCTGAATCGCATAAAATATACTTGCTGAACAAGTTCAGCCTGTCATGTTGATGGTTTATCTCAATAAAGATGGCTACTTTCAACAAAATAATGCGTCCTGCATAGTGCTCATTTTGTACAAGATTGGTTTCAGGACATGAAGAAGAATACACCTTGCTTAGGTACCGCCACTCCCTACAATCTCCAGATCTCAATCCATTGAGCATTTGTGGGATGAAGTTGAAAAAGCCATCAGACGTCTGGATCCATAATCATCAAATCTGACACAACCGGAAAGTGCTATTCATCAAGCATGGTCTTAGATCCCACAAACCACCTATCTCGAGAAGTGCATTTCAAGAAGAATTGACGTAGTATTAAACGCAAAAGGTGGCCTAACAAAATACCGAAGAGTTGGTCATAATAAATTGGCCATTAAAAAAAAACAAAAACCCCTTCGCTTATGCAAGTGATAATAGCTCCTGTTTTATGTGAAAGATTTCCTCCTTTAAGGAGGATATTTGAATACATTACGTGCGTTCATTTGGGGAGGGGGATTGAGTAATGTTACAAAATGTTACAAAGGGGAGGAAAGGGGGGGTTAATATTGTGTCATTTTAGCGAACGTATTTTGTGAATAGCCCTTATATGGTCAGGTGAATTGTCGATGTTGCGGTCTGTCTTTCTCGTTGGCTGTGGGATACAGAGAATTGACATGTGATGTTGAGATTCTCCAAATATCGATGCCAACGAGGCCTGTCTGTCTCGTTGGCCTCGTCAAATATTCAGTAACGACAACGATTCTAGTGGTGTCAATTGATTTCGGGAGCATTGTTGAGAGTTCCAATGACTTCGAACACATACTGAACGAAGAGCACAGCTTGGCCTTTATATCCGTATTGATCGAACGACTATTGTACTATACGACCTTCACGAATGATATGTCTCATTCAAGTAGACGTTGCTCGAATTGTGTGAACAGTTTTCCACATATAGGATTGGACCAGGATCGAGATTGTTCGTATAGGTCTTTGGCGTAAGCGTTTGTTTTTTGCTTTGTTTATTTTGCAACGATGGCATAACACCAACATACCTTTCTGTGTAAGTTCTTGCTATCTATTGTCCTATCTCACTCATCCACCTCCTGAATGATGGTAGCTTTTGCTACCGAAATAAGCATTCAGGTATTTAATATTTTTTTTTAATACTGTATTATTTTGTAATATTGTATTCTTGTGGTTAAAGAGCCTTTCATTGTATTAATGTGTTAATATTTTGTTTACTTCTAAACGACTTCAAACCTAGCACACTGCTTCATTTCCTCTGAAAGTACAATCCACTAAAAAAAAAATTCGAATTCTTAAAAAAGATTAAAACTGATTTTCATTTAATTTACTTCCCGATAGAGGATGAGTTCGCTTCAGTTTTTCTTCATTTAATTAAAATCCTTGGGCAGAGGATAAGCCACTTTTTCAGATTTTCAAGGTTTTTGGTTTTGTAGTTATCATATAAAAACATATTCTTTTAAAAAATAATACTTCGTACTAAAGTGATATATTTTCCTAGATAACTTGTATGTAACTTTGCACTTCTTCTAATTCAGTGCCATTGTCGTGATTTGTTTCTTCGTTGCAAACTTGTTGAACATGACTTTTCATTTCTTGAGTGAGGTAATCCATAATTTTAAGCATCTTTTCTTTAATTTTTTCGAATAGGGATTAAGAAGACAATTTATCGAAGTTCCTTGGGCGTTATTAATAATATTATTAAAGCCAGTAATTTAATGAAGTCAATCGCTATGAAACAATAAGCAGAATGGGTGTACGGTATATCAACTTCTCAAATGTTAACTAATTAACCTCAACTATCTAAGAAGACAACCAGAAAATAAAAAAGGTAATTATCTCTCGAATGAGACAACGAGAAGGAAAGTAGATCAGATTTCAACGAGTTACAAAAATTAAAAGATATTTTCCAAATCATGATCCGAATCAATGGAGTTCATCGACCCATCTCTTAAAGAATAAAAAGCGGTATGTTAGAAATTCTTTTACGCGAAGAAGCTTCGGAATATTAAAGAGTATGTTAAGTAGCTGAACGCATTTGTCCCTGCATTGATTAAACTGACAATAGGTTTCATTATTTACAGTTGCTCACATTAAAATTCTTGGTTCACTGATCAAGAGCATCTCACTTTACAAGCATTATTAACAGATCAGGAGTTTCAACATCAATATTTTAAAAGTGACAATCGGTAGGTGAAAGTGTAATTGTTCATGGTCGTCAAAAAGTAATTGTATATGAACGAATGGAGAAGATACAGTTTACTATTACTAGATATAACTGTATGAAAGAGGGTTTGTAAATTAATGTAAACGGAACTAGAAAAGCACGAGAAGAAGTCTTCTAGTTAAAAATATTCTCCCGGTTCATAAAGATAAAATGTTCGTGAAGTGATTAAAGAGTTTAGGAAATAGTAGGGCTATCTACAGAACGACAAACTCCTTAAATATTGATATCACTAAAACTATATGCGGTGAAAATTCGACTAGAATTGGAGATGCTGTTAGTTCCTCAATATTTTCTTTCCCACTTTTATTGTAATCGCTAATTAAAAAACGAAGTCTATAATTTATCGAAGGCGTACCAAGCCGAAACTGCTGCAACAAACGCCTTCATTCTACGTTTATGATAAAGAGTTACCTAATGGAAACGCGCCGCTAGAGCAACGTTTTCTTTCTCATTGCTCATATATCAGATGAGTTGATATCCGGTTCACTATCATTTCTGGACGCGCTTCACGTTTCAACTGCATCCTATCTGATATCCTTATTAACCCCCACCCCCGTCGACCCCTTATCAACCGATTTTTAGGAAGAAGTTGAACTATTTGTACTGCAATTCTATTTCCGTGAAAATCGTATAGTGCGATTGTAAATCATTCGCCTTTAATGCGGAAACAGTCTCTCCGGGAAACACTTCAAATGGAACATAGCCATTTTCCTTTTTGACTGCACGACGCATTAATTTCAAATTAGGAATATTGCGAAATAACGACATTTCAGTAAACACACTGATTATATGCACATTTTAGATAAAAGATATAGTGGGGAAAGAAACCATCTGTTATTTCTCCAGTTTCTCGCCGCGAATCTGGCGAGCTTAAAATGATTATAAACCATTGCAGCTTAGGTGCGTTGCCACAAGCTTCAGATTGCATATAAAGTTTAAGAATCTATTTTAAAATGAATTAAAAGTAAGTCAGAAAATAAAAAATGTTTACATAATTTCTAATATTTTAATCACTGCCTTTTACTTTAAAACCATAAAGGTTCTAACGCGGCAAAAGCGTTATACAACAACAACAACAACAAATCAGACTGAGCATGAAGTCAAACATGCAGATTATCGTTGAGTCTAAAACTCTATCAATAACACATTTCCCAACACAACCGTTGCTTCACCTGCTGTTGTTCTTTTGATTCATGCAGACTCAACATTTACTTATACTTTCAAGAGCATATGCCCTCAAATATTCTTCATTTCCATCCCATCGCGCTTTCCTCGGCCTGATTCTTCCATATTTCCGAACCATAAAATCGGCATTCAATTAGTTATTTGATGCTTGTCGTTCATTCTTCTATAAGTCCGAACTATCTCAAGCTAGAATTACAGACCACATCCATTATCTTTCTCTTTACTCCACGTGAATGTTATTATTATGTGGAACACGATGTCATACACTCAGGCTGGCCACAATGCTTAAAATACATTTCTACTGCACGCAGAACTTAAAATACCCCGTATTTATTCATGTATAATGAGGCTTATGTATAATATGTAGACCCACTTTTAGACCCCAGAAAACGTGTAAAAATCGCGTCTGGCTTTGTGCTTTGTTTATAGTCATTGCATAACATAAGCTCACCAAAGTTATTTACGAAGTTAAAAAATAAGCATTTATATATTTTATAAACAGTCATATCTTAAGCCATCAAACATACTATCTCCATGTCCGAGCAATTCCAATATTGTTTCATAAAATGATTGGCAGAATCCTTACTGCCATTTATGATTTTACCATTTAGCAGTTTCTATTCAATGCACAAATTTTTGAAGTACCACTCTGAAATGAGTAAACATTTATTTTAATTTAATGAAGAAAAAATACATACTTGTGCTAAATTAAGACGCCCCCTATGCTTCTCAAAATCTAATTTAAATTCATCAAACTTGATCACGTGACGAGGAACACTCATCATTTTCTAAATTCATCAATTATATGCAATTGCCGTAGCCATATAGGAGCAGGACATACCATACTATAGACTCTAGAGTATAGAGATTTGCCTTTGATTGGTCATTCATTTTGTCTTTTTGTATATAAGTTGTATTTTCTCATTTTGTATAGCTTGCCATTGTAGAGAAAGTAAAGTTATAATTTCAGTTGTTGCTTTTCTTTCGTTACCTAGCAGTATCTGGCCTTCTCTACGTTTCAAATCGCACTGGCATCAATTCTACTGAAAATACAGTTATAAACCGATCTCGAACCTGTCAAATCACATTCTTTCCCCATAATGAACTTTTTGTTTATGTCGATACTCCGGGCTGAATTTTTGGCACCGCGTTTTCTTTGAAGAGAAACAAACTGCTTCCGATGAAAATGTGGAACAGCTTTTCATTGAGAAGTTTGCTGCTGTAAAATATAAGTAGGAAAAAAATTCAGAAACAATTTCTAAAATCGAATTTAAATCGTATGAATGACATCGTTGGAAAGAGGAAATTACACCATTGCTTCGTTTTCATTCACTTTATTTATATCTGTCAAAATATTCCTACAAGATTCTTTTAAAATCGAGAGTCTAAATACTAAATAATAGAAGCGTGGCGCTTGGAAACAGCTGAGGTCTACTTCCTAAACATAAATATTCTTTAATATATATATAATTTTTTTGGTCCACGCTCATGCGGTTAGGAATTTTGAATGCAATAATGAATGAATTCCATCAATTGGTATAAACGAAGCATCGTCGTCATTCCTCGAATCTTTATATGGAAATTAATGCTTGAGAATATATTTTTATTTAAATTACTTTATTAGCATATTGCTCGAAAATAAGAAATTTCTCAAACAATTACAATCAGTCTGAATTCGCTTTTTTTTTTAATTTTTTGCAAACATTCTGAGATACTTAAGTCAATTTTAAGTATTACATTGGCAATAGCTTATTTATTGGGTTTTTCTAAAGTTTACACAAGTTTCTCACTTGCAACAACCTACCTGATTGAACAAAGCTATATTTAGGATCTTAATATGGAAAAAGTATATTCATTACAACAGGAAATTAACTTGGTTCTCAAAAGCAATATTGAAAGTATTATATTCCTAAGCCGGTATCTAAGGCAAAAACCACGCCGGAAAAGTTCACGTTTGATAGCCAAAAGGCTCTATGCCTGCCTTTGACGTTCGTGATCAGTATTTTAATCCTTATCTCGAGGCAAAATAAAAGCTGGGGTCCTTTTATAAAACGTTCTGCTACTTCACATTTGAGTGTCATTTAAAAGCAAAGTCATTTTCCACCAACTTTCATTCAGGAAGCTTTAGATTATTTATTAGAGCATCGAGCAATCATGATCTAGAATCATTCTATAAACAAAAACCTATCATCATGTGGAAATCATTCTATAGCTATCATGTGGAAACCTTTGTTTGCAATTTGGAACAATTAGAGTTCTGTCCGAGTGAAATAGAGATGTGCATCTCTCTCGAGCTTTGTTATCCTAAATATACATTTTCTAAAATTAAATGGACGTCTTCTAATTGGTCATTCAAGAAAATTAATCGAAGAAATGGTTGAACTTTATGCCAACATTTTCTCAATATTGATAAGATTAATTATTCTTGAGAGAGAGAGAGAAAGAGAGAGAGAGAGAGAGAGAGAGAGAGAGACAGACAGTTCATATAACTTGAGCAAATAGGAAAATAACTACAAATAGAAGAAAAAAAAGAACAAGTAATAACAAAAATTACTCTTATAGTAGAAAAATTTAAGAGCTCACTTCCGAAGGAACTAAATCCATTGAAAAATCAAGAAATTAGTCCAGTTTAAAAATGAGCGTCTTGATTTGCGTCTTCGTATAGAAATTTTCTTTTGAGTACGGAGTTAATGTATACAATCAGAAACTTGTATTGTGGAATACAGTAGCATAATAATGGAGGAAAACGTGGTCCAAGGCCATGAAAATTTTAACATAAGCAATTCATTTTTGTTCCAAATGCATCATCCTGTTTTATGTATTGTTCACAAAGTTCAAATTCAATAGGCTTAGTTAATATTTTGTGCATTGATGAAGGTCTCTATTATATTAGAAATTTGTTATATATATGTATTTGCTTATTTCTGCAGCAGTACGAGACCATTTATAATGTTACTTCATATATTCGTGTGCACTTACTTCCCTCTATAAGTTCTTTATATCCAGTTCTTTATATCCCCTGGGGCGTCTTTAGCGGGAGTGCAAAGGTTGCACCGCACCCGAGCACAACCTTCGAGATTGCAAGGTAATGGCCCCAGCGGCTGGTTCTATAGGGCGCCAGTTAAGTATTGTTTATGAGATTTTGCACTCCGGCGGCACCTGAGCTAGGGGCCTTTCTGTTTATGTCTTATTTCAAAGATGCCTATGATCATTTCCCAAGTAGATAACTTCGCATGAGTTACCTTTTATTTCGGCCAAGTAGATAACTTCGCTTGATTTGCCTTTTATTTCGTATAGTATACCCGTGTTCCAATAGGTTTCTTTTTTTAAGGTAAAGTGTCCCCAAATTCTGTAAAAACTGATATATATATACTCCCCGACTGCTATCTTTGCTCAAATTAGGAACTGCGCATGCGCTTGTTTACGCGTCAGGGGCAGTTAAGAGCTACACTGCAAGACACTTGAAAGGGATTTGTATGAGCTGGGTAGTCTTCTTTGTGCACAAACTACCATGATCCTGCATTCTTATAAATTTTTTTCATTCAATTTGATTATTTTATAAAGAAATAAACGTAAATTGTGTACAAATTTAGAATTTAAGAAAATATAAGACAAGTTTATTACTGCGAAACATTTTGCATGATAAAATTTGTCTCTTTGTTTTGTGAAAGGTTATCGTTAACAATTACTTTTTTAATATTTCATACCAGTTTATATAAAATTTATTATATTTCACAGAACACTTATTTCATTTCATAAAAATTAAGGAAGACCACAATCTATCAAATGCATATGAATGAATGTGTATTTTAATTTCCAAAGAAAGCAAAGTTAAAAGAAAAACGGAGTAAATGAAAATAATCTTTAACTTCAAGTTACATTTAAACCAAAAAAGAGAGAATTTTCACTGGATGAATGTACATTAGCAATCATAGTCGTCATCACTGGATGAATTTTCACCAACATTAATTATAAATTCGTTGATCTGAATGTCCATTAAATTATCCAGTTTCCACATATTCCCATGCTTCACGCAATTGGCCCAGTCTTCCCCCGTAACTTTATCCATTCCTTCGCACAAATGTTTCTTAACTTCTTGAAGCTTGAAGGTTTTGCTTTCCTTCGCCACATAATTTTTCACTTGAGCCCAAATTAGTTCGATTGGGTTCAGCATACAGTGATAGGGTGGTAGACGTAACACTGTATGCCCCGCTGTTTCAGCAATCTGGTCGTTTCTGTATGAATCATATTTGTGGCGCACGTTCTTCACGGGACCCAGAAGCTCTTTAATTATCATACCCTCCTCGAAGTGAATTTGCTTTTTTTGGAGCCATTTTTAATCGCATTTTTTCTCCAACCTGTAACCGGTACTTTTTCCATTTTTCCATAACGATAATGCTGTTTGGCTGCAATCGTGGCAACACAAACCAATCCTCAAATGTGTTTCCATTCATTTCGTCATGATAGTCGGCACTGTTGGTTTTGTTTTCGAAACAGAAAGGCTCCCTCAGCAAATCCTGTCTCATTTCCAGCATGGGTAACAATCAATCTTTTGCCTTTTCCGGAAGGATCTTTCAGTCTACATGACAAAATTCTGCCTGTAGGCTTGTTCAACTGTTTGAACAGTCTTGTGCTTCCAGACACGTAAAACAGTATGCCCACAGTTTACTCATGTTTCCTCCAAATAATAGATGCTTCTGCCTTGGTGTCGGAAAGCCCGAATTTTTCTTAAATATGAATGGCGCCTTTGTAAAATGCGCTCATCTTCAATGAGCATGTCAGGCCTGCTTCTTCTTTTTATTTAAATCCTAAAATCTTCTTCAAACGCCGTAAAGTGTGTTCGGTGATGTTTGGCAGAACGGATCTTCGTTGATCTCAGTCATGATCTGCAAGATACGTGAATTGAAGAATATATTTCATTTTCACCCTACCACGTGATAAAATCTTGCACATCAATGCAATCAAGATGACACTTATACCTTGTTTACGGTGGAACAACGCCTTGCAGAATCAATGCGTGTATTTTACTTCTGATGATTTCCCGATCAAAATAATCAAAGTAGCTCAGAGCCACCTTTCGATTGGGACGTTTTTTTGCGGTGATTTCAAGCGCACATCTTGAGACTTGCATTGCTGTCTTCAATGTTGTTCCACTCCTTTTTGATTGTTGTAATGGTGCGTGCTGACACACCCGTAAGATAAGCCGTTTTCTTATAACATTCGGCTGATGACCATGTGGGATTGTCCTTTTTCACTTTGGAGTACACGTTCAAAATAATTTGGCGACACATTCCATTAATTGTTTTCCCCTTTCATGTTTCTTATAATATTTCTTTGGAGATTCGTCGCTGTCGATATTAAACTCATTTCTTTGGCTGGAAAATCGTTTCGAAGTGTTCAGCCATTGCTTGTCTGCTACAGTAATACATCGATAAAAATATTCGTAAATTCAGCTGCATTTGTAACCTCTATCTTCTATCTATCTATATATATAAAGAAGGATGTTTGTGGGTCTGTGCGTCTGTGGGTGGGTCTGTGTGTACGTTTTTTATACAAATCTACAGTTTTATTCCGATCTTGATAAAATTTCGCATACATGACCTTTAAAGCATGAGGAAGGTCACTGTCTACCTCAGATTTCGGAAAAATAATAAATATCCATAAAAAATCGATATTCATGGTTATGGCAAGGCATATTAATGAGAAATATCTCATGACCAACAATGCAAGGCAAAGTTGGTACAGCAATAGGTATCAACAATGGTATCAGCACGCAATTCACAAACACACTGCATGAACCAACAATATATATCTCATGACTAACAATGAGAGGAAAAGTTTGTGCAAGTGTAATTATCCCGGGCAACGCCGGGTACCTCTTCTAGTCTTCTATGTATATAAAGAAGGATGTTTGTGGGTCTGTGCGTCTGTGGGTCTGTGGGTCTGTGTGTATGTTTTTTATACAAATCTACAGTTTTATTCCGATCTTGATAAAATTTCGCATACATGACCTTCAAAGCATGAGGAAGGTCACTGTCTACCTCAGATTTCGAAAAAATAATAATTATTGATAAAAAATCGATATTCATGGTTATGGCAGGGCATATTAATGAGAAATATCGCATGACCAACAATACAAGACAAAGTTTTTGCAACAATGGTATCAACACGCAATTCACAAACACTCTGCATGGACCAACAATATATATCTCATGACCAACAATGCAAATCAAAGTTTGTGCAACAATAGGTATCAACAATGGTTTCAACACGCAATTCACCAATAACAATGAGCTCAAAATGATGATGCAATAATAAAGCAATCCTTTCCAAGAATTATAACAATGAACATACAGGGTGTTTCAGAAAGGACTCCCCAACTTTGAAATGACATAACTGTATAACAGTGAGAGACAGAAAGGTGAAACAAGTGGTACGCTGGACAGACAGGTATGGAATTTCTGATACACGGGTTTGCAAAAATAGTTTCAATATTGACTAATAGATGGCGCTACAAGCAGATGAAGCTTGAAATAGTACTCAGAAGTACAGAAAGTTCATTCGTCAGTCTTGTTCAGTGCTGACACGTGTAAGGAAGTTGTATCGAATTAGTTATTGTAGGAAATTGAAGAAATTCATGCCTTATTCATTGGAGCAACGTGTTTTTATTGTTCTCGAATACCACCGATTAGATCGAAGTCCGATAATGACAAGGCGAAGCTTTCAACAGAAATTTAAAGTTAAAAAAGGTCCATATCGAAACCATTGTAATGTGATTGAACATCTTTTCATGTAGCACACTTTCATACACTATTTAAAGGACACTGCTTTGTGACTACAACGCCCTCTAATGTCCAATATTGGAACTATTTTTGCAAACCGGTGTATCAGAAATTCCATACCTGTCTGTCCAACATACCACTTGTTTCACCTTTCTGTCTCTCACTGTTATAAAGTTATGTCATTTCAAAGTTGGGGAGTCCTTTCTGAAACACCCTGTAAAATGATGATGCAATATGGATAAGTTTCAATTTGTAACAATGCATAGAATTCCTGTTATTCAGGTTTTTCTTAGAAAAGAGAGTTCTTAGTACTTAACAATTTCTTGAAAATCTTTAAAAATGATCAGTAGCTGGAGATAATGAAGAGTTAGCAGACTATTGAGAAAGAGTGGAAAGACGACAGAGAAAGCAAACCTTTAGCTCCGTACTGTATTGAGCAAATGGAAAGCAAGTAAATAGAAGAATTGGCGACCGCTAGACTACCCAAAGTGATGAAAGGCCAAATTTTGCTTCAACACAACGAGAGAAGAGTGGAAATTGCAACAACATCAAGTGTACATCTGAAGTAAGATTACCTGAGTAAGAAATTATTGGAGCGGTCCATCCATTGTGAGCCTTTAAAAAGATTTTTTTCGAATTTTCATTAAGAATTTTTCCTGTATTAATTCTAAGCATTTTCATGTGTTTATTTTTAAGATATTGCAAAATTTAATTTAATTTTTTGCGATTGTTCTGTTTACGTCCATGTGTAATTATCCCGGGCAACGCCGGGTACCTTTGCTAGTATATAAAGAAGGATGTTTGTTTGTTTGTGGGTTTGTGGGTTTGTGGGTTTGTTTGTTTGTTTTTTATACAAATCTACAGTTTTATTCCAATCTTGATAAAATTTCGCATACATGACCTTCAAAGCATGAGGAAGGTCACTGTCTACCTCAGATTTCGAAAAAATAATAATTATTGATTAAAAATCGATACTCATGGTTATGGCAGGGCATATTAATGAGAAATATCTCATGATCAACAATGCAAGACAAAGTTTTTGCAACAATGATATCAAACGCAATTCACAAACACTCTGCACGGACCAACAATATATATCTCATGACCAACAATGCAAGGCAAAGTTTGTGCAACAATAGGCCCGTCGTGTTCGCATCAACAATGGTCTCAAAGCGCAACTCACCAATAACAATGAGCACAAAATTATTCAAAGAATTATAACAATGAACATAAAATGATGATGCAATGATAGAAAGTTCTTTTCAAAGAATTATAACAATGAACATAAAATGATGATACAATGACAGAACATTCGTTTCAAAGAATTTTTAATAATGAATAGGAAATGGATATAATAGACGATATAGATAGGGCAGTCTCTCTCGATGAGGCAAAGGAGGTACACGTGTCTTCCTTCAGCTCCCGAACAAGCGTTCAGACGTTTGGGAAAAGTGTGTGTGTTTCTTTGTGTATGTGTGTGTTTACCTACAAGCGTTATTATCCCGGGCAACGCCGGGTCCTCTGCTAGTCTTCTATATATATAAAGAAGGATGTTTGTTTGTGGGTTTGTTTGTTTCTTATACAAATCTACAGTTTTATTCCGATCTTGATGAAATTTTGCATACTTGACGTTCAAAGTATGAGGAAGGTCACTGTCTACCTCAGATTTCGGAAAAATAATAATTATCGATAAAAAATCGATATTCATGGTTATGTCAGGGCATATTAATGAGAAATATCTCATGACCAACAATGCAAGGCAAAGTTTGTGCAATATAGAATTCAATGCATAGAATTCCTGTTATTGAGGCTTTTCTTAGAAAAGAGAATTCTTACGATACCATTGTTGATGCGAACACGTTGGGCCTATTGTTGCAATTTTTTATCGATATTTATTATTTTTCCGAAATCTGAGGTAGACAGTGACCTTCCTCATGCTTTGAAGGTCAAGTATGCAAAATTTCATCAAGATCGGAATAAAACTGTAGATTTGTATAAAAAACAAACAAACCCACAAACAAATCTACAAACCCACAAACAAACATCCTTCTTTATATATATATAGATAGATTTCTGTCAATATCTTTTCCAAAATATGTGAATGTTAACTATTTCTATTCATTTTTTTTCTTTTTGAATCATTTATCTATTAATTTTGTTGAATAACTATTCATAAGAAGCAATGTATTTTATATTTGTCGTTTCTTTTATGATGATATCTTTACTTTGAATTATTTTTATGGCTATGTTTAATCAGCGAGTTATTACAACAATTTCATGGGACATCGAATGATTAGAATTGTTGTTTTTGCTTTCTTGAAATTTGGATCTTTTTTTTTTTAATCACCCTACATTTCTGTTTCCGCTTGGTTGACTGATCCATATTTACAAAGAATTGCATTGTTTAATAAATACGCACACGAGCTACAGTAATTATATTGTTCTTTAATAGATACAGTGAGGCACAACAGGAGCTTAACGATAGAAAAACTATATAACATTTTTCGACAACCTGGAAGTTCCGTTCAATATCACACAGTAGCGCTCTTTCTTGTTTACAGGAAAATGGCAAACCACAGGAGAAGTCATTTTGTGTGCCGCCTTGTCTTAAGCAAACTTACGAATGCCATAAAAAATTCGTCAAAGATAGTTTACAATTTGCAAATTGCAGCACAAAAAAATACTGTGGAGCCGCAAGTTTCTTATACGCATAGACATCAAATTCATCAGTCAATTTTATCAGGAAACTTCAGAAAATAACTTGCTTAACTATTTCGTTTGAGTCGTTTTACTATTTATCCAGAATTGTTTGAAATTCAGTTTGGAGAAATTGTTTTTTTTTTGTTTTTTTTTTAATATAAATACTTAGCCGATAAGCATACCGCAAATGCAAATACAATTTGGAAGACCGATGTTACGATTACTTTTCCGAAAATAAAGTTGCATTATTGTCATTAACGGAATTATACGAGAAAAAATAAACACAATTATAATTAGAATGGAGAATTTTGTAATTTGAATGATTGTGCCTGTATTAAACAAGCATATATGTTTCTTAATTACTCAACATAAAAATCTTTTTCTGGAGGAATAGAAGAGAAGAAGAAACTACTCAACAAAATTAAAAGCCTTGGGAAAATATTATTTTAATTATGCCAGACATAGTATTTCTGGAAGATAGGGAACCAGCATTTTTTCTCTCATTACATGAAGACGAGCTTTTAATTTGCCATTTAAAGATTAAACAAGAAAGGTTTAATTTTTATTTATAATACATTGCGTTCGGTTGGTAGCGCACAGAATTTGGAAAATGCATTAAGTTGACGAGTTCCTCGGCGGAATTTGGTTGCCTTCTGACCCTTGAACTTTATTCCTCTATATTCGCTCCGTTTCCCTCCTTTATCGCTCTTTTACCGTATTAATAGATCTAAATTTAGCCTCAAACTCGCGTTTTCCCACATGGATTTCCATCCATATAACATTCTCGTGTCTGCTGACTACTGCTGCACCGTACTTTCCTTTCGACCTTATATTCTCCCTGAGGGCAAGACGAAAGCCCCTCACGAATTCCACTTCCTTTTATGTCGCTTAGGATATCTCTTGGCCAGCCCGTTTAAAATGTAGCTTCGCATAATTTCCTTTGATAGCTTCATTCTTCCAGCTCTTATTTCTTCCATGTTTCCAGTTTTCGTTGTCAGACAAGATTTTCTTTCCTCTTTTCCTGGGCATCTTCTCCTTTCCATTGTGTCTCGAGTTATCACACGGAAACTGCATTCTTTTGAATGAAGTCTGACAGTAAGCGCTCCACTAACTAAAGAAGCTTTTCATCATTCTCTAGTTAAACTTCAAAGATGATATGACTTTCAACTTTTTGTTGTTATATTTAGATCCTTATTAACTTGTTAATGTCAATATATAAATATTTTCTTTTTTTATTGTTTACTTTCATTTATGCGATATTTTTATAAAAAGTTGATATTTAGATTTAACACAAATTAAAAAAATTATAACATTAATTTCTCTCTCTCTCTCTCTCTCTCTCTCTCTCTCTCTCTATCTATCTATCTATCTATCTATCTATCTGTCTGTCTGTCTGTCTGTCTTTTATATTCCTCTTTTGACCTTTTCGGTGTCGAGGATGTTAAATAACCAGTGAATCTGTTTGAAATTTAATGTAGCAGACAATTAGCTCACTGAGCTTAGCTCACTCAGTTTTCCAAGCTTGTTAGTAAAGAGACAAACATCCACGCCCTCAAAGGGATTCGAAACTCGCTTGTCTCGAGAGCAACAAGACCTGCTCTGTTTTAAATATTGAAATAGTTTCTCTATTCAAAAAATGATTTTCTTAAATAAAAATCGTAAATTTTGAAACATCTATATACTTGGGATTAGTTTGTGCCTTTCATTTTTTTAATAATATGGTCGTGATTATGACCATGTTAACTGAAACGAAAAAAGGAACTTTAATGCAATTAAAATTCCTTCATTTACTTTCACCTTTATCAAAAAACGAAAAGTGAAACTAACAAGACGTATATAGTGAATGAGCATTTAAAATTTAACTGCTAACGACTATTTGAATTGAGGTACATATAATTGAACAGCTGAGAACGAGATCTCTGGAAAAGCTTTCAAACCTGTTATTAAATTGAAATTTCTAAAGCATTACTTTCAGGCATTACATTAGTCCTTAAATTAATGATCTGCAAAACCAGACAATTCAAGAATCCATTCAAGGATGTCTCGCTGGTCTGTTAAACCTTTTGAAAAACGTCATCTCTTAGGAATTAAGCGCAAAACCGTAGACGGAACCCTTTTATTTTTGATTTTTTCCGACTCTCTAAATTTAATTTCTGAAGCTTCCGTTGTACTCGTTGAGAACAATTCATAATTATCTTTTCGAGGAGAGGATGTCGAACTTAAAGAGTAGCGCCGCTCCTGTTCAACGATTCGTTGCGGCTACAGTCTCCCCTCTTTCCCTTTCCCCTTCGCCAATACCTCCCGGTCGAGTGGCCTTCGTTGTATGGAGGATCGCGCAGCTCCATTTGCCTTGAAATTTACTGCGTTATTTGGAGGAAGAAAATAGCAACGCCGCCCCCATTGGCAACGGCAGCGGTAGACTCTGCGTCACCGGCAGCAAATATTGTCACATTATGACGTCGGTTTCAAGGGTTCCAGGGAGGGTTCTGTCTGCAATCTAATTTTCAATCAGGAAGCGGGTTCATGCACAATCGATGCTCATGTTGCCATCAATAAACAAGTCCCTCGTTTATTTTTAGAAAGCGAATCTTTATCAAAAATAACATGCGAAATGTTCGTGTTGAAAAGGGAGTTTAAAAAGAAAAAGCACAAAACTGGGCGTATGTAAATGCTAATGTCTTGCCCCGGTGATATCGTACATTGGAGGCTTTGATAAAAAAGAAGAGGCATTTAATCGAAATTTCTCAATTCATGTTTTCCATTTTGTGTTACTTGCATTTGAATTATGAATTTTTGAATTATGAATAACCACCCCTGTATGTGTAAACATAAATTTTAGAGACAAAACTGCTTCTACGTTTTATTTAAAGGAAATTTTGCAATACAAAATTGCAAAATAAACTATGTTCTGAAACTGACCTACTAAACATGAATTCAGGCACGCTTTCAGAGAACTAGTGTGTCGCATTACAGCGTCGATTAGAAAACGAGAACCACAGTACTTCTTTAAAATGAATGCTCCTATAAAAGGATGATCTAGAACACTCTAAGATAGTTCTTTAAAGGTGTAGCCTCATTGTCGTTCTGCTTGTTGACCACTACAGAGTGCTTAAGGTATTCAATAAAAGATATAATTGTTTAGAAAATAAACATACATGACTAAAAATAAATATTCGAGCTGATATCAATGTGGAAGTGGTACCTTATTTCTTTGCTGTCAGTATTGTAAGTATTCACAGTTTATAGTTGTCCTTTTATTAAAAAATATTCGAGAGCCAGTGAAATGAAAACAATCGGAAGCCTGCAGTATCTTGCAGAAACACCGCCAGCGACAGAAGATGGTAAATTAATAGCATTAATAAAAAGCGATAAGGTCCACTTAACAATTGGCAGCAGCTTCTTGTTATCGGACTGGACAGCATGAACACTCGAAGTGCGCAAGATGAAAGCGCCCATGCAAAAACAACGAGCAGCCATTCGAATTTTGACGGCGGAGAAACATCCGGCAGTCGGAATACACCGCCAAATTAAGGAGAGACTTGTCTGAGTGCATCAAAAATTAGAGTGTGGTCTGCATGATCTTGTTCTGATCAATTATCTTTGGAAGATGACCTGAGGCCTGGCGAGTATTGTGAAGGTGAATAAGCCTGTTAAAAGTAACACACGCATCACGGAGGATGAGATTGACTTTTGAGGAATATCAGTCTTGGCATGTCCACATAATACTCCATCAGCAATTGCAGTATCGTAATAGGCACTAAGCTCTACGAAGAAAACCATTTACCTCAAAGTACGACCTCAGTGGTGAAGAAAACCCTCCAGTGGGTCGAACGCATAAGTCAAGGCAGTTGTACAAGAATGGCTTTCCTCCTTGCCGGCGGACTTTTTATGCCACTGGTATTCTGCGAAGTGGCGGAGACTACTGACGGATATGTCCTTTGTCTGCAATTCCTCACCGATCGTTTTCATTTGATTATTACTCGTAATTTCAGCACAGTGAAAAAGAAGGACCTAACTGACTTCGAAAAGGGACTCATTGTTAGTGCTTTCCAACCGGAAGCCACAGTTGAAACAATGGAGTAGCTGACTGTATTCTCGAAAGGTGCGACATCAAGAGTATTCAACCGTTTGAAAAATGATCCACAGTCTTTGTTTAAACGCAGTAACTGTGGTTTAAAGACAATCAATCACGAGCGAGACCGCCGTTGTTTAAAATGACTTGTACAAAGAATCAGGACATCCACTGTGCAACAATTGATAAATGATTTTAACTAAGTTTGTTCCCGATTCACATCTGGTAGAACCATGCGACGTGTAATGAAGCGGATCCAAACCGGCAGTCGCATGCCTATATGAAAAACCCATATTTCTATATTGTCTGAAGTGGTCTCTAAAACGTTGTGACTGGACAGGTGAAAAATTAAACAAGGTTACATAGTCTGACGATTCACCAAGTTTCTCTGTTTTAACCTACGAGGCAGAGAGTTTGGCTGGAGCCACATGAAGTAGTGGATCCAGCATGCCTTATCAAGACAACAGATTGTTTTTGTGGTGGTGTCTTTTCCCCCTGATATTATTAATTAAAGATCTGGTATCGTTCCCCCCCCCCCCCCGGAGTAGCGGAACCAACAACTGGTTCCCAAATATTCATTAAGGATCTGGTTCGCACGGATTATCTGAACATTATTAATGACCAAGTCCATTCTGCAATGCTGCCTTTTTATCCTGCATGTGCCGGTTTCTTCACGGACGACAGTGCTGCAGTTCATCGCTCACGGTTGGTTCAACAGTGGTTTAACGAACATGAAGACTACTTCCGTCATTTACTCTGGCCGCCCCAGATCTTAATCCGGTAGAGAATGTTCCGGATATGTTGTTCCAAAACAAGATCCTCTTGAACAACATTCGTTCATTAGGTGAAATCGTATTACAGCAAATCTGCGAGAACTAAGGGAATGGCTGGCCTTCCATTGATTTACAAGTGTTTTAACAGCTTACTGATTCTATAGTAGCCTGCATAATGCCAAAATAGGGCCAAAGGGGCCAAATAAGACAATAAATATACGTTTCTAATTTAATGGCCTAGGCGCGCTTATAAGCATCGGAAAATGTATATGAAAAAGCGAGGCAAATATATTTTTTAATATTTTTATCGATGAAAGTTGCCAATCTTAATTTAGAGAAGACGTCGATTGAGTGCCGTTGTTGATCATTTCCTTCATTTTGATTGCAAATTTAAGTTTGGAAATATCTTTAAGAGTCGCTTTTACAGGTGCAAAATCTGAGCTCTACGAATTGCATGTTAAGAATACGTGAATTTTTTTTAGAGTCTCAAAATGCAATCTTGTAGGATATCAATTTTCCTCCATGACCTCTGCTCCCAGCTTTGTTAACATCATAACTTAATAGGTTTAGTTTAGCACCTGTCAATGTTTTTCTTTTTGGGAGGGCAAGGGTTAAATTTCAAAATTAGGAAATTGAAGAGCGGGTGTATATAAGACTTCTGTCTATCGTTAACCGTTGCCCAAGAATTTACGAATTAAAAGTTACTTTTAAAGATTAAAAATATTCATCTTTCATGATTATATTCATTTCGAATATATAATTCCAATAATTCCAAGGACAAGTTTTCGTGAGGAAAATCTCCTGAATTTTTTAACTCTTCCCCTGGATACATGACTGATTTTCATCCATAGAAAGATTAATAAACTCGTCTCTCTTAGAAATTTCATAAAAAGTATTTGTGGGTTTGTTTTTTTTTACCTGAGTATTGCAAATTGAAATATATATATATTGAAGATTTTTTCAGTTTCTTTTTGCATGCCTATAAAATGAATGGAATTTACCATGCGAATGATGAACATTATGTCATTTTTCGTTATCTCAACTGGAATATTACTCGAAAAATATTTGGTGCCCATTGCCATCAGATTGAAGATAAATGTAAGCCAATCCCATTATTTAATGGATCACCTTCTCCTGGGACTTATAACTCGAAGACAATTGATTCTTTCTCCAGCAATTCATCTTATTCGATTAAAGTGTGTTGCGAGAAGTCAAAATGTTTGTTCTTCAAAAGCTTTAAAGATATTTGCTTAGAAAAATATGACGAAAAATAAAAATTCTATGAAAACGAAAATTAAAGATGCTTCTAAAAGGCAAAAACTAGATTCAAGAATTTGCCTTCACTTTTGGCCTTTCAAAAATATCTCTAATAAAGAACATCTACAATTGCAAACATTCGATCATAATTCAAAAATTGTACTTTGGCATATTTTGCCATCTCGAAAAAAGACTGACTAATTTACAAGGATTGCTCAAGAAATTAAGTCCCATATGTTTTTTTCTCTACCCTGGGCCGCACCAACTGGAGGCGGCAACTTTGATAAGACAACAATTGACAGGGCGTATATTGTTTGCATTCGGATGATAAATTTCCTTGGCGCGCTACTGCCTCAGGAAATATAAAAGTGAATCATTCATACGGCAAATTTTGTGTTACTCTGTTAAAATGGCATTGTGAATGATTCGCGTTACAAACAACGAACTGTAAATTTTTGGTTGCGAAGAAAGTGTATGCTTGTTTGTTACGTATGGAAGCGTGCAGTCGTAGCATAATTTGTAGGATGTATTCAGGCAGTTAAAGCTCCTGGAAATGATTAGACGGATCTTGTAGATGATAATCAATTCTGACGCAAACATCAGGACTCAACCAGCACTCAACGAGTTTGGCTTCCCAAGAATCCAGCACGACATGCACGCCTTCACACAAGTTTGTAAAACTCGGGAAGTAATCGCCAAATTGGGTTGTCCTCCCTCAATCCTCTCTAGTCCCATTCTGGTTTTCACTATTTTGATCATTTTAGGTCCGCTTAAAGATTCACAGCAATTTTGTCATTTGGCGACAAGATTCGAAACATGAGGGCGTGATTCATCAGTGATAATATGATTACGTGAATAATTATCGAAAGACCGATCACAGTTTCACTTTGGACTGAATCTTTTAATACTCATCAAAAATACAAAGTAACATCTAGGAAGATCTCCAACGCTTGGAATCTACATAATAGTCCTCTTACCACTATATACGACTAGGAGCGTGTTATTCCTCTAGAAAAACTCAACGCTTGGGTCTATAAGAAGTCATTGTGAGTTTTTACATCTTGAGTGGCCAAATTTTATTTCTTAGAACTTAAAGCACATTCCATCTGTGTATTTTTATTACTGAAAAATATCATATCATCATTTTAGAATAATTTTACTTCCCATTTTCAACTTAAATACAAAATAACGTTAGAGAGCAATGCTCCAATACGGTTTGCAACGTACTGCACTGTAAGCAATTTTCTTTGCAGAAAACGAGTATAAAACAGCTTATCTTCATTTAGTTAAATGCAAATAGATCGTGATATATCATGCTAATTTGATTAGTTATAATCGTGCTTGATTGTTAGATAAGCTTATACTTGCAAACTTAAAATACTCCTTATATTAGACGTAACCTCAAGAGTATCTCTATCGCCGGCAGTAGACTTTGGTCCACATTACCCCCAGATCTCCGTTCGTCACCAAGCATCAATATTTTCAAATCCCGTCTAAAGAACTTCCTCTCTACACCCCCACCTAACTAACTCCAGCCCCTCACCATTCCCCTCCATTTTTTAAAACTTGTTTATAAATTATCGAAAATTGTATCTTTGTTCCCCATCCAGGGACCTACCTCGTCGGCCCTCGCCAAACTAGCCCTGGATGGACGACTTGTATCTTCCTTTAGATTAAATAAATCAATAACTAACTAACTAACTAACTAACTAACTAAATAAATAAATAAATAAATAAATAAAATATACAGCGTGTCCAAAAAGTCTGGCAGATATCTCAAAGCTGCCAGGTAGGCGAGATCTGATGAGTGTGGTTTATAGGTAGTAGGGGGGTGGGGAATTCATTGCCGCACTCAAATTTGACTTTGACCCCCAAATTTAAGGTCATCCATTTCCTAACTCGAAAACTATTAGAGACAGAGAAAAAATTACAATTGCTATCCTGTAGAGCAACACCACATTAGTCTAAAAACCATTTTAAACTCAAGAAAAGAAAATTCCCAACGGTACGCTTCACTGCAATACAAATGTGTTAGAAACCTCAGCCAACCTGGCCAGCTCAACCTGACTCTTTCTCGCCCATTTTCTCAAAATCTTTCAAGGGGAAGGGTGTGATTAAAAATTGTTTTTAGACTAATGTGGTGTTGCTCTACAGGGTAGCAACTGGAAATTTTTCTGTATCTTTAATAGTTTTCGAGTTAGCAAATGGATGAACCTTAAATTTGGAGGTAAAGGTCATATTTGAGTGCGGCAATGAATTCCCCACCGACTATTACCTATAAACCACCCTCCTCAGATCTCGCCTATCTGGCAGCTTTGAGATATCTGCCATGTTACCAGACTTTTTGGACACCCTGTATATTATAGCTATGCTAATTTCCATTTTCACCACAAAAACGTTTTAGATGATCCTATTAATGATTTTAAATACGAGGAAGTATTTCCAGGAAGTGATTTTAAATATTTCCGATTGATTTTTATGTTTTTACGTCTTGTAATTTAGATGTTGTTTATTAATTGTTTAAAGTAAATAGATAGAGTTAATGATTTTGGAATGAGGTTAAAAAAATATTGAAATGTAAATTTCTCTGAAGATTTTTAAAAATTCCTTTCTGTTTAAAGCGTCGTTTTATTTATATTAAAATACGTGATAACTTTCCTGTCGTTTTAAAAATTTAATAATTTTCTTGCTTATAAGAAAAATGTAAAATTGAATGACAGTGAACGTATAATCTAGACATGACTTGCCATTATTGACTTTGTTTCCGAGATTAACTCTGAAGCCACCCGTCGCCTTTCGCAGGAAACAGCTGTTGTCTCCGCTCTCAAAAAAACCTTTAAATTCTTTTTTTTTTTTTTTCTCTTTTCTTTCTTTTTTTTTTGAAATTGAACACTTCTTATACGACATTAAGGAAGCATATTGCCACTCTATTTATGTCGAAAACCTTAATAATCTTCAGCCAAGCATTTAGAAGTGTCGAATATTATATGCATCAGATAGAATATTTACATACATGTCGAAATCTTAAAAGAGCAGTGCCAAATTAATTGAATTTATTACTGTAGTTTCACGAATAAATTTAACCAAATTATCTGCTCAGGAAAAAATAATTATTTCAAAATAAGACTTTAAGACTTTAATTATACACGGAAAGAAGAGCTATATTTGATAATGTTGGCACTTATCTGACGACAACTGGTAAATTGACGAGCATTTCAAAATAGCTCTTTAAGAGATTTCAGCAGATAACATTCGCATATCAAAACTGTTTACTAGGAAAACTTTAATGCTGGAAAATCAACAGAAACGAATAAAATTATCTCAATGAATAAGTCAGAAATAATGATTGATCTTATTGCAGTTAATTCTTCAATTCTCTGTAAGAAACACGATCATATTCAATTAATCAAATTTTAAGGAAAATAAAGGTATATTTAAGAAAATTCACTTTATAAACGAATGCCAATTTCTCCCAAAAAATTTCCTCCATATACTAGGAAGATTAATCAGTCATGAACGCTTATTATATTTGATTATTTGATTTATAATATACGAATTATCATTGAATATGTCTTTCAAGCTTGAGTAAAATATGTCTTCTTTGAGTAAAAAAAAACAGTTAAATAAATACAAAATTAGATTTTATTCAGATCGTTGCACTGATTTCTACTCTTTATAAGAGAGGACGAGCATATGATGTGGAGTTAATTAAACTGTTACAGAATTTCAATTCCGTATAAACAAACAATTAAAAGTAACTTAACCTTTGACCTTTTTGTTATAAAGAGGAAAATATTTACGATTATTCTTCGGAAATCTCTTCCAACCTGTGAATCGGAGCTACTGGAAAAATTAATAATTCAGGAAATTTCAAGTAACCTATTTTAGGTAACGACAGAACGTATTGGAAAATCCAAGCAATAATCTAATCTTGTTAAGCCTGAATTTTCCTCGTTTAATGTTGGCTTTCATGATATTTTCTTTTGTTGTTGTTCCAATCTGAAAATCCACAAAATTAAATGTCAAGTGGTATACAAAATTAAATTATTTTAATTGTATAACAAATAATACCAAGTTCGGAATTTTCAGAAAGAATATAATAATGTACTACGACGTAAAATCGTTACTCTTTTGAAGTGGCTGTGAAGTTTAATGCTTATTTAAAAGGTTTTGTTGAGATGATTTTAAAGCGGAGGCAAGTAAAATTTTCTCCATAGCTACACGTAATCAAGCATTTATTTTCGTTAGAACTAAAGAGCAGTATAAACGGTGATTTATTCATTATAAAATTAAATTCATTTGGGCCAGTCCCAGATGACTCTATTGCTGGCACACCCAAAAGGAATAGAGAAACAGGAAAGAAAAATGTAGATCCATCCAAGTTAATGTACTCTATTTACTTAGTGTAAAGGATGAAACAAAAATAACTGTATACATCTATTAGATCTGTTTGTGCACTTATTAGATGTATTGGTTTAAATTTTAACGTTAGAAAAGCTAGCTTAATCAAAGTCACCGTATAAGTGATATTTATTAGATCCACATAGTGAGATCAGCAATTAAGTAGATTCTCCACCCTTCCTCTGCTATACAAATCAATATAAGCATGCAAAATTGATCTTTCAAGCGTTTACGAGGAAATCTCTTTATGACGCTCTAGGAAAAATATCAATTATGAATTTTTTAACTATGGATTTTAAAATAGTAACTTCATTTGGCAACATCACCGAGATTTAGTCACAAATAACTGTTTGTTCTTCGGTTCAAAAGTATGAATTTAATCGGAGGAAAAAAATTAAAGAATTTCTCGTATAAAAAAAAATGGCTAAATATAAGTTGAACTATATCGTACAAATACGAAGTAAGTTCTCATGATTTCTGTTTCTCCTAGTAAAGCAGTTAGAGGTGTGGCACAATATTTCGAAGACAGAAGACTCAACATTTATCTATATATTATTATTTAAACGAAAATGATCCTAAAAATAATCTGTGATTAGTCTATTTACGATTTGTCGTAAGGATATAAGCAACAATAAGAATTGCAAGCACTAAATTTCCTCTAATCAACAATTCATATTTGTAAAGGTAATATCTCGCGGATTTTTGAAAGTAGCGCAAAGCGATTTGTGTAGAAATGATGAGAATGACATGGTGTTGGTTATGAAATAAACAAAAATTAGTGCACATTTTAAGTTACATATTTCATCGCCAGACGGCGTCATATCTGAACTGAAATGAGAGAGGGTATTAGAGAAGCAGGTTGAACGCAACTAGAATTGAAAACGTTACGTGTCAATATGCTGTCGTTACCAGATAAGCGCTGGTAATCGAAATGTTCTATTGCAACAATTAATGTTGAGATTGAATGCAATGTCATACTCAGTACTCATCAAGTTTCTCGCCAAACGGGCATTCCATATGGGACAGTATGCAGAACATTAATACGAATTCTGAACTGATTATCTTTGTGTGACGACATCACGAACTGCAGCACGGGTTTTTAGCCAAATACACGTAGATGCAGATGCGGCCGCTAAACGTTTTATGGATAGATGAGGCACATTTTTCCCTCAACGGAACACACACAATTGTCGCAACGGGCAACGGAACATCCTAGAGCTTTCTTGGAAGCGCCGCTCCATCAGCTTAAAGTGACACCCTGGTGTTGGTTCCTCAGCTTTCTTCCTTAACGGTCTTTTTTCTTTGAAGAGGTCTGCTGCAAACCCCACGTCGTCGTAACGAGCAGCAGTTGAGTCGTTTTCGACGACTTCTCTTTATAATCTCCGGGACATCAGAGACCGCTTCTTTCTCGGTAATCATGATCTTAGCGGCATCCGATGCTGCTGAAAATCAAAACCAGTAAACCGTTACGGTGGCAGGTACACGTTATGCAAAACCTTTACGTTATGCAATGCATAATGTCACATTCATGCAAGATGGAGCACCAGCCCACATCGCACATTCCGTTAAGCAAGTTGCAAGATTTGTTGAATAAATCGTGTGTTGAGTCGGCATAGCCTCCTAGGTTATCAGACGTGCCAGTTGCGATTTTTGGTTGGTGGGATACCTAAAATCACCTGTGTACAGAATTCGACCCACTTCATTGGTATGCTGGAAGATGCCATTCGACACCATGTTTCAGCCGCATCACCGGATATGCTCTTTAATGCAGTCTATAGTGTTAGTCGCGTTTGCAGTTAGTGCTGGCGAATAACGACCGTCACATTGAACATCTGATATGAGAAGTCTGCTTCCACTATCGGCACTTTTTAAACATTTGGCTGCATCACCATCTGATGATTAAATATGTATCTAAAATGAGCAATAATTTTTTTATTTCATAACAGACCAGATCATTTCGACGCAATGCGTTGCGTTACTCTCCAAACTCCCTTTTCAAAATGCGCTACTCATTTGAATCACCCAGAATACTTTATCTAACGGGAAAAAAAGCAAACTGGGCGTATCCAATTAAATATTTTCAATTTCCTTTGTTATGATGTGCTAATTTTACTTTTCAGCAATGTCTAATAATAATTTACTTCGGAAATTTAGCTGGATGTGCCCAGTTTTTTATTCTTTTCGGTATACAGGGTTACAGGAAAGTCGACCTAGATATTTAAGGACGTTATTATTTAGGTCGTTGCCGATAGATTTGACCCTATAACTTACTATCCAAAAGTTAACCGTTTTCTAGATATGTGACTTTTAAATAACCATTTACTCTTTGCGGTCTGGGACGTTTTCTCTGTCATTTTGAGTTAGATTTGCCTACTTAACTGAGAGTATTATACCTTTTTGGATAGTTAAAAAGACATAGAAGTTATTAAAATAATTTGCAGGATAACTTCCATTGAACTTTTTTTAATTAACGTGCTTCAAAGTTGGGAACACTTAGTGAAAACATCTACATGCAAGTTGTTTCAAGTTTTATTATTTATTTTTATAAACTGTGGTACCCCCTACGTAAAAACAGCAAAAAATTGGAGCCTAGAATCTGGAAATTAAAAAAAAGGTTGGAATTAAAGCAAAAAATGATATTTTTTTTCTTTTAATTTAAAAGTCACATATCTAAAAAACGGTTAACTTTTGGATAGTATGTTATAGAGTCAAATCTATCGGCAACGACCTAAATAATAACGTCCTTAAATATCTAGGTCGACTTTCCCTGTAACCCTATATACAGGGTGTATCTAAACCCCTGTCAAACCTTCTGGTGGTGATTCCCCACAGCGAGATGAAAACAAAAGTTCATATTGTCACCTCGTAAAGAACAAGTGAACGGCAGGTTACGTGAGGTGACATCGTCAATTGAAGAAAAAAGAAGCCGTCAGTCCCGCGGTCTCACCCCCGTGGATGGCAATCGCTAACACCGACAAGAGAACGACCGAAAATTTTAACTCCAAAAATAAAAAAAAAACATATTAAAGTCTCTACAACAAAAGAGACACTGGATAGCGTATACTAAACTACAATAATGAACCGGGCAGTAGGCTGTTTTTATATATGAAAATATCCCTGCCTTTGAGCAATACCTCGAACTGAAATTACCTCAGTCACTCTCCTTGGCATGTTTTCAACAAAATTTTTAATGCAAAGTCATGGGCATTTCTGCCCATTCCTTCTTCATATGGATGGACGTTTCACTAGTCGATGCCGGATGTGGGTGTCTGATCCTCACACGATGCTCCAGTTCCTCCTATAAATGATCGATATCGTCCGGAACAGAGACATTGGGCGTCTTCCCCCGCCCCCCCACCTTGACAACTAATTCTGCTGCTTGGAGCTCCCCCCGAAATAAAATTCTGGACACGGCCCTGAGAGCAATCCCATATTTTTTGTGCCAGAACCTGAGATTAGCAGAAGCATGACGTACTGCATTATAGTTCATAAATCACATAGAAAGCTACAAACTAGCCAAATATCGACTTTACCACCATCAAACTTCAGAGTGGGGTATATACACTCAGATAAATTAAAAATTAATATAAGAAAGGCTTTTGCAATCACTATAAATGCATAATGAAATACTATTGTATATCCATAAAAAATGCCTTTGCCTTAAAGGAATATTTAAGATTGTTGCAGTTGAAAATAATCATAAAATTACTGTATGTCGAACTAATAGAAATTTCTGTATGTAATCGCAATTAATGTTTTAAATTCATTTAAAAATGTGAAACTAATTTTAAATTTATTTTAAATTTTAAATCTTTAATTTAATCTGGCAGAAGTCATATTGAAAATAGAGTATAAAATAATTTTTTTTTATCGCATACACATAAACCACTATATAGTTGTTTTTAATTCACTAAGAAGTTAATTCAGACTTTTCACGTGTTGATTTAATTTTCCTGACATGCATACAAAACCTAAAAATATCTGTAATTGACATAAACGAATCAAAATAAGAACTGATGTAATGATATCGTAGGCATAACATTTTTTTTCTCGTGTATAAAACAATTTTACAGGCACGTTTTCCGGTTTTTATAGCCGAGTATATAACGTGTTTTCCACATAAAAAAAAGGAAAAAAACATTATCCGGTGGCGTTAAATATTGGCTTTAGCACGAAGTCGTCTCCATTGGCTGTGATTGGAAGAGCGCCGAAAGCTCGTGTCAGATTGAAGCCTTCCCAATTAAACGGCCGGCTTGTTTGCAGAGAACTTGGCGCAGCCACGAGAGTCGAAGCAGTAAATGCTTTGGGGGCAAATAAAGAAGTTGGGGGGAGCCAAGTCATACTTAACGATTGGGGGTAATTAGCCACCACTCGAATCACCCTCTCGTGTGGTTAATAATTTCCTTTCTTGTTATTCTGCAAAACATTAAACCCCTTTTGAACGAGTGGAGTACTACAGCCAAGTGCTGAAGACTAGATTTTTTAATTCCCTCCTTGTATCATTTTCATGGCTTTTAATTTTTAAAGCATGCACTCTGGTTAGAATTACAGGCGAATTTAAAGCCATTGATGATGCTGAAAATAGAAATTTGTATTAAAAGGCCGATTAGAGGCGAAGGATCTTCCTTAATAAGATTATCTATAAATTGGTAATATGAATTTTTTTCCCTCTTAAGATAACTCTTTCTCCCTGGTTAATAAATAAGAAACTGAACTTTAAATGTCGATAATTTAAATTTAAAACTACGAGGGGCGATTGATAAATAAGGTCTCCAGGGCTGTAACTTTTTTATGGGGACTATGTCGAAAAGTGAATAGTGCATTACATAGAGGACAAATGTGAGTATAAGATACAAAAAGAATTTTGAAAATCGGTTAACAAATAAAAAAGTTACAGCCATGGAGACCTTATTTATCAATCGCCCCTCGTATAAATAAGAATTGCGTGTTTTTGTACGTTTTGTGTTTTTGTAACAGTTGTAATTTTGCAAATAGATTATCTGTGGGGTCCTTTTATACTTTGTAATAAACTTCATTTAGTATTCTAGAATTGTTTATTACAAATTTCTACGTGCTACTCTAATAAATGCTTCGGAGCTCTCTTATAATGACGTTTTCGATAGTCGGGCTTTAAAAGCAGCTATTCAAAACAAAATTTAAAAATTAATTTAGAAACAATTTAATTTTATCAGCGGTAGAGCTGTTAAAGCTATTAATGAGATAATTAAAAATTAATTATTAGTACTGTTAAAATCAGGGATGTAGAGTTAAATTTTCTATTCTTAATTTCTTCCGCTTAATGCTTCCATTATGCTATCTTCGGATTAAAATGCAACGGCTGAAACGCGAACGAAATTGTTCGTCCAACGTTCTCTTCGATATAATGCGCAACGAAATTAATCAGTTGGGAAGAGATAAAAATTGCAAAGCCCTCTTGAATTTTAATTTAGAAATTTCATTTTGAAACCGACTTGCATCTATAAATAATTTAAGAACCTTTTGGTTTTATCCCCTGTATTTTTTTTTATTATTGTGTTTGATTTAAAAAAAAAAATCAAATTTCAGAGAATGTTTTGCAATCGTTCTCAAATGAAAAGTCTTTATATTTTTTATACGACAATATTTTTAGATAAAAGCGCATTTGCCGTGGCTTGTCTCTCTCGTCGGCTGCGGTCGAAGTCAAAAATTTATAAAAACAACAAAAACAAAAAAAGGCATAAATAAAATTCTTGTAGCTGAATGACTTGTATATTGGAATAGGTACTTTCTTTTATTCGATTGGCTCTTATTTGGTGCGGCCCCTTCAGTAAGAATGTCTTTCTTGATGTGTTATGACTATTCTAAAATGCAATACTTTATTAAAGGAAGTAACATATTCCAGAGTCAACCAGGAGACTCAACATACTAATGCCAACGAGACACGAGCATAAAATTCCGATGGCGTAGAATTCTGGACTCCTGGAGGCGACAAATTCGTTGAAGGTAGTTTCCACATTGTCGTGGTTTGTGAAGCATCTCCCACGCAGAAAATTGTCGAGGTGCTTGAGAAAAGTGGTAGTCTGTTAACGAATGATCAGGTGAGTATGCTGAATGATTAAGAATTTCATAATCAAGATCATTTAACTTCTGTCGGGTGACTATTACGACGTGCGGCGATGGGACCTTTCCGATTGACTAATGCTGGCCGTTGTCGTTGAAATTTCTGGTGCATGTCGTCGACTTGTTGAACGTATGAGCGGGCAGTAATGGTTTCACCCTGATTCAGGAAGCTGTGATGAATGAGTCCGGTTTCAGACTACCAAACAGTCATCATAGCTTTCGTTTGGTGCAACTTCGGCACCCACTTATCGAGCTTTTTCACCTTTCCGATTTGCTTCAAGTTGCAAACGACTCTTCCAAATGGTCTACCTTGAGATTTTTGGCAACTTCTTGTGTGGATTTACGCGGGTCGGCTTCAATTAGATTAATGTCTTCAATTGGTTATCAAGGATGGTATTGCCGCCACAGATTTTTACAAACCATCTGCGCGTCACCCCATGCTTTTTTGGTATTTCGAATTGCTTCAGCAGCATTACGGCCAATTTTGAAGTCATGCAATAAATGATGCCGTATCTCTTGTGTAGACAGCATTTGCAAAATTGATCTAATGTTTCACAACGTAAGGCGTTTGAACAAGTTTTTATCATCAGCTTAAAGAGAAGAACTACAGCTTTAAAATGATGTGTCATATGGCTGTATTAGTTGAGAAATAATTTGCATACCTCATCTATAAAATCCAATCGGCCATTAATATTTTATACTTTAAACTGTTCTTTCTGGTGTTTCGAGTGCAATGAATCACATGAGCCATAAGAAAAAATTGATAATGAGCCATAAGAAAAAAATTTACCTTGCAGCTACAGATTTGTAATTACAGCTCTTCCATTGACATAGGCTTTGTGCACTTCAGTGTGAATGTCAATCCTTCGAAAGCAAAAGATGAATTGAGGCTTTTGATGGTAGAAGAGTTTTAAAAGATAGGATAGCTTTAAAAGATCATTCAAATAAATTTAAATTGGGTTGTTTTCGTAGTCTTCTAGTTAAGTTCTGCTGTATGCCCAGTTTTGGTTTTCGGCCATTCTTTTTTTCTTCGCCGATTCAGTCTTGCCATTATCTGTGTATGCGGTCACAAGCATGCAGGACAACTCGATAGAGATGAAATGTTATGGTTATCAATGATTTGTTCCCATTGGAAGAGTTACAAGCCACCCAGATTATCGAATGCTTGTACAAACCGCTGCTGCGCACAATATGAATTAGCAAAAACAGACAAAGAATTGATCAATGATAGATAATTTCAAGTGAGTTATACCATGACGGTAGCAATTCAAACCATGAAATACTTACCGTTATTTTGAACAATTTTTACAAATAATACAATAACGTGGATATGTCGTGAATATTAATCGAGCGAATATTAATATTAATCAGATGCCATATTGAATAGCGCTCACTAACTGCATTTTATTTTTTGAATGAATTTTATTATTAAAAAATCAAACGCATTTTTATTCTTCACGCTCTTTTTATGGTTACCTGGGTAACAGAGTTTACGATTCTGAGTGGATTACAATAATTTTAGGTACTCCGTTGCTGTTTATTATGACTACAGATTTTTAAATTGTTTCACCACACATTCTAAAGTCTCTATTTTGCATCAAAATTCCATGCAAAACCATAGATTATATTAATATATTTTTCCTCCCTCCAAAATCGGTTTCCTTCGCATCGGTGATTCCCATTCGTTCCACGTTGGCATTTCTTGCGGCTACCAAATTTTAATTTTGTTGTTGCGCAATTTACGATGGTTTCTAGCTTTTCAATATTTTCCAGACGTTTTTCCGAGAAAGTAGTGGAAAAGAATTCTTCTTGATCAAAAATAATGAAGAATACGTTTGAGTATTATATTTTATGAGCTGAAATTCCATAACAAAAAAGACATTAAAGAGCATGGTTTATTGGCTGAATATAATTTTATTGCGAAAAATATATACTTCTTCCAATCCACTTAGAATTGCTTGAGAAAATAGAATGTAGAATTTGGGTTTTCTTTTTATCTATTCGTTCAAATTCCAGGAATGATACTTAATTTAATATGTTTCTAATAGAGGGATATTTAATGACTAAAAGGCATAAATCAATTCAAAGAACAGGAATAGACGTTTGAACTTTCTTGGAAAGAGAATAAATAATGGAATCGGAGATCTAAGTAAATGCGAATAAAATTTAAATTAGATGTGAACATATAGATTTCTAGCTTATAATTTTGCAAGATGTGTTTTAAAACATTTTTGCTAAATGTATTTTAAAATGTTTTTTGCAAATTAGAAGATCCCATGTGTCTCCTTTGGAAATAATTAATAAATTTACTTATAAATTAGGCTTTGTTTTTAATCAAAAAGATTTAAAAGTAGATGTCCAAATTAAACATTTGTTGAATGACCTAACGTGGAACGAATTCAATCAGACGAATTCTTGAACATTTACCGTACTGTAGATGCTGAGAGATATCGGATGATGACCTCGTAGACTAATCGCAAGCTGTTAAACAATTATTTAGTGTGACAGCTTGCTTTCCTTCGTGATCCGAAGTCAATCTGTTTCCATTAAGATATTTAAAAAAAACTTAAAGAGAAAATCTATTAAAAAATTAAATTCTTTTGCACAATAATATATTTTTAAGGGTAATAATTGTTCAATAGAATATTTTAGAATATTTTATACTTCACAAAATTGTCATAAGTGTTGAAGGTTGCTCTGGTCTTACCAATTCAAGAGCCTAAGCAAACTTAGAAAACACGTTAGAGCTTACCTTAAAGTTTTTTTATTAAGAAAAATGCCCCTGAACAGTGATGCAAACAGTGATACAGTGATTAAGAAAAACGCCCCTGTAATAAGGTTTTCTAGCTATCCTTTACCGCTTTATTATCTATAAATAACGTTTTTCGCGATTATAATCACCCTAATCTCCGACTGGTAATTTCGATGTAGTCTTCGAATCATTTTCAGTATCAAGTATTTTCCTGTCGTGTTTTCTGTATTAAGAATGCCTTCAAATTGTGCTGATATACAATATGTCAACCGATTCTCAAGTTTCAGCGCCACCGGACTTGCGAGGCGCTAGCATCGGAGGGCTTCAAAATGGCAACGAAAATAGGGAGTTGAGCGAACTGTGATCTGGCGATAGATACTCGACTCGTTAATGTACAGGGTGATTATAATTAAAGTTACGATTTCAAAAATCGATAATTTGAAAACTACTCGTCAGAATGACCTGATATTTTAGCAGAACAATCGTGAGGCAATGCAATTTTGTTTGGCGAAAGAAAAAAAAAGGAGTTCCAAATTCTACCGATAGATGGCGCTGGCAGGGTTCACATTGTCTGGAGATATGCAAATTAGTACAGATACCATCCGATCTGTTGTGGAGCATGCTATTTTGCGCTTCCAATTACTAGCAGAACAGCCGAAGGGCAAGATACTGTAAAAAAAAAAAAGAAATTACTTCGAACAACTTCTGCCTTAATCATCAGTAAGATGTTTGTTCCATGAAACTCTGTTTTTTTGGCATTATCACTGTTGTCGCTGTAAACACGTATTCTTGTCTTTTCGCTAATACATTTTTCGTAAACCCCTGAACTCTATTGTTTCCTTTTGGTTAACAACATCCCTGTGTTTCACTAATCCATTTTTGGTTTTTCCCCTGACATTACCCTGCCAGAGCCATCTATCGGCAGATTTTGGAACTATTTTTTTTTCCTTCGCCAAACAAAATTCCATTGCCTCACGATTGTTCTGCTAAATTATCAGGTCATTCTGACGAGTAGTTTTCAAATTATCGATTTTTTAAATCGTAACTTTAATTGTAAATACCCTGTATGTTAGAAACCGAAAAAGGTGTTTGGTTGAAGGAGAACGAAAATATGAAGCTAAGCAGGTTTTCAATTGCGGGATTCGCGAAAAGAGAAATGACTGCTGGAGCTTAGAAGCATTGTGCCTTCAACAACTTGTGTTTCGAAAGTTCACAAAATTAAACCTGAAATCGGACACACAACGGTTACTTCAAACCGAGGCATATTTCTGTAATTTTTATAATCTATATTTAAGTAATGCCAAAAGCAGTTCGTGCAAGGATTGTGCGCTATCAAAAGTATTAAAATAAAACTGTTATTGGACTATTTGAGGCACACTTATAGATCATTCAAAAATTATTTCCTTATGACGATTAACCAGTCATTTGCGGGTGTGTTAATATCTTAAGAAATGCAAAGTTTAGATACAGCCTAATCTTTAAAAAAAATTCAACGACAAATATATAAAAAATATTTTGATATAGTCATTAAGCAACATTAAATTCAGAATTCAATGCTCATTTTATAGTTACACTGGTCATGCATCGATAGTTTTATCCAACATTTGAGATGAATAGCGTTAAGTTGGATATTATTTTTATTTTTTTGTTGTTTGCTGTTGGTTCGCCTTTTTGCAATGTTCGCCCCTTTTGGAACAAAGCGTGAACTCGGGCCTTATGAGGGTGTTCTAATTTCAAATTTTGATTTACCGATGCAACAGAGGTTCCAGTCTTGCTTGAATGCCCGTTGTGTTGGCTGGTTTTCCAAAAGACTAGGCTGTTCGAACGTTGGCCTTAGTACGGGAAGAACAGAAGTGCGCTTTTCGTTCAGCAGCGCTGCACTGTTGATTGTTTTGACCAATACCCGTCAGTTTCTTTTATTTCTCCTTCAGACAAGCGACTGCTTGCGGTTACATCTCAAATATACGCCTTATACATTAAACGCCGAGGTTGTGGATATATCGAATTTTGAAATCCATTATATTTTGCTCTATTCTGGCAATTTTTGTAACTATTCGTTTAAAACAGGGGTGACCAACCTTTTTTTGTCTCGGGCCAAAATAAATTTCTGAAGGTTTTCAGGGGGCCAACCATTTGTAATTGAAATACATTCATATATTTTATGAAACATTAACCACGTACAATCTTACTTGCTAATAAAGTTTACAGTAAGTAGTTCATTAAAAGGCATTTTAATAAGATGGCTGCTTCTGAACATCTGAACCAACATCGGGATGTCTGGTTTGATCTTCGAACTAACGATGTGTAAGGAGTGTTCCAGGTTAACATCAGTTAACACTGATCGCTGCTTATTCTTATGAAGTTCAACTTTGAAAAGGAACTTTCACACACATCGTACTGCAATAGTTGCTTGAATTGGCGATGATTCAAACCTTTTGCTCTGATGAAGTTGATTATGGGCACAACAATGTCTAACACATTTTTGCACGCATTTGCAGTCAAGGGTTTTAGCACACAGATTTTCTTGGTGTATAAGACAATGAAATGTGATTAAAGCAGAGGGATCAATGCCTTCCATTTTATCTTTCACCAACGCAATGAGACATTTATTGTACCGGTCATGGAAGAAGCGCCATCTGTCGCAATACACGTCATTCTTTCGTACTTTAGCCCGAATTCTTTCAGTACTGTGTCCAATTCAGAACTGAGTCCACACCACTGAAAGAGAGGGAACCATGTCGTTGATGTAGCGGTAGAAGGAGCAGTCGAATAACAGTGCAAGTGAAAGTGCACACAGCCTGTTGGTATGCACGTGGGCCATCTTGCAGGCGTAAATGCATTTCTTTCGCGGGCCGCAGGTTGGTCACCCGTGGTTTTAAAACATACACTGATCACTATATCAATCGTTATCTCAATGTTCTCTGTTTATGACTGTTAACAAAACCGAAGATAAAATATTTGAAAACTCCCTCATCAAGATTGAAACAAATTCGCTTTTGTCATGGTCGACTTGACTAGATAGATAGCAACTCATTAGAGTATGGATTTTATCTTAACGTTTTCATAAATGCCTACTGTCGAGACATTGGTGCATTGTTCAATATTTGTCTGTTTATAGATATGACGTGTTAATACAATTGAAAGCAAAATGAACAAGATCATAATATTCATGTGCATAATTTAATATAAATGTATAAGTTTATATAAAAATGATTTAATTTAAGTCATAAATGTTAAATGCTTACTTCAGATTCTGTTTAATGAAAAACGAAAAGATAGTTTCATGTACATAGAATTAAGGCGCTCTTGGTCTGTTTTAAGCGCTTTTAAATCATCTGCGGCGTTTTAATGACGTAATTTAGTTACGTAAATCATTAGTAACTTTGTTATCATGAAAGGTTTGTTTCAGCTTAGCTAATTGGAAAGCTGTCATAATACAGCTTTTAAATTTAACTCTAAACTTATCTAACGTTTGGATATGTCGGAACTATTTGAACTTAGTTGTTTATATCCTGCTGTCCTTTTACATAATTTATTTTCTAAAAATTGACAACAGTCTTGTTTATCCCGAGTTGTCCGTATTAAAGAGAAATTAGCCGATATTATCTAACAATAAATCGCTACTAACAAACAGGACAGGTCCTTCACAAGTTTTTAAATTTTTAAACCGTTGTAAATTTTTTTTTCTTTTTTTCCGCTTATTTCTTCCGGGGACCTCTGTGCTGTTGTCCAACAAAAACAAAGTCGATATTAATAGGAGCAATGTAATGTCACGTGTCTCGAGGGAGAGACAGTCACTAAAAGACTCTCTCCTGAGTAATCTCTACAACTCAGCAAAAAATACTGGAGAAGAGAAAAATGCTCTTTCCTTTTGAACCATTGATGAGTCGAGGAATTCAATACTAATAGCAGTGGATCAGTTCTATAAGATTTAGATCCCAGCGGCTGTTTTGGGTGTTATTTTTAGTTTTTTTTTTCATCTCTCGCAAAAATTGAATACTATCGATTTGGAATATTCGTACAAGAGTCCATATCATCCTGGGATTAGTTTGAGTAAAAATGTCCAAATTAACACGACTCCGAATCACAATGGATTCTCAATAAAAACATAAAAACATGTTCTTCACTGGTAAGCTTAGCCTTTGTTTATTAACAATCCAACATTTTGGCGTCAATTCAAATGTAAATCACAAGTAAATATAAAGATTTAGATTATATTTTTTTTAATTGAGTAGCCGTCGCAATTTGGGCTCTTTTACTCAAAATAATTTCAGAAAATCTAGTCAATATTATCATTTGTTTATTTAGGAGAAAAAAACGGATGTCGAAATTATTATTCAACGTCGTTTAAAATTTTCTTTAATTGTAAGTAAAATGGAATTGCCGTCGAGTCGTTGCTTGGACCACGGGGAAGTACAGTATTTCGAACATTAGAAAACAAAACCAAATACATGTACAAGTAGAATTAAAATATTAATGGGTATGGTTGATCAATTTTAAATGATAACAAATACATGTAACAACAAATAAGATAAATATTCCTTTACATGTAATACAGGGTGTTTCTAAATTATCTCCCGTATTATACATGTTTATTACTGAAAAACTATTACAGATTTTAACGTGATTTTTTTTATTCACAAAGAAAAACGCAAAATGTTTCTTAGCATGCCTTAATAAATTTCAATGTGCCCCCCCCCCCATTTATGGCATGAAGGACGTCAAAGCGAAATTCGATTTCCTCCCATGCTCGGACTAGCATTTCGGGGGTGATTTCAGCGATTGTTTCAATTATTCTGTTCATGAGAGTTTCAATGTCATCAACATTGGTCTTGTACACTCTGTCTTTCACATATCCCCAAAAGAAATGTTCCCCATCTTGTTGGTAGAGTATGTTGGGCTGCACTTCTTCCACCTGTAAAATCAGATAGTTCTTCAGCATATCTATAATATATAGAGTTCATATCTATAATATATATAGTTCATATCTATCTATAGTTTATGCCTATCTATAGTTCATATTATAGGTAGGTTGCTGCGGTAATGGTGTCTTCAGCGAAAAAGAAAGGTCCGATTACTCGATCATGTATTAAACCGCACCAAACATTAACCTTTGGGCTGTCGCGTATATGCGCCCTTAGAAAGAAAGGGTTTTGTGAGCCACAAATGCGGCAGTTGTGTCGGTTTACTGCTCCGGAAGTATGGAATATTGCCTCATCAGAAAACATAATGTCCTCAAGGAAGGTGGGATCATTGTCGATTTTTGGAGCATATCCTCAGCAAACTTCTTGCGCTTCGGTCGGTCATCTGGCTTCAGTTCATGCATCATCTGGATTTTGTAGGGTGTAAGACACGAAGGTGGTGCTTCACTATTTTATGTACTATGTCATTTGCATATCCAGTTGACGAGCCGCTTGGCGAAGTGATTTACGGGGACTACGATCGAACGCCTCCCTGACCTTTTCTACTCTGTGGTGTCGCTGAAGGTCTACCAGCACTTTTTTTGTTTAACAGGCTGCCTGTGTTTAAAAATTTTTTCATGCCATAGCTTAATTGACTTATGATTTGGAGGATCCTTTTTAAACTTTGTTTTGAACATTCTCTATTACTTTGGAACTGCAATCATTGACTTAAATTCCGTAAGCCATAACACGCATTGAGCTTTTTCTTGAACACTCGCCACTGTTTACTGCGTCTCGCGAAAAGTGGAACAACGCGCCAACAATGGTACCACGCGCCAACCGCGTGTTTCATTATCAACTCACGCGAGTCTAAGAAACATTTTGAGTTTTTCTTTGTGAATAAAAAAATCGCGTTAAAATCTGTAATAGTTGTTGAGTAATAAATATGTATAATACGGGAGATAATTTAGATACACCCTGTATAAAGCCATCTACCGGCGTATCAAACGTTTTAGCCTATACAACAACTTGTTTCCTGTTGCTTCATTATATGGTCACCGAGGTCAACGAGAAACACCTATCACTGTATACAGCATTTATTGCTTGATGTAGAATTTACTGATGTATAGATTTTATTCATGCTATTTATAGTACGAATCAGAAATTACTTAAAATTTTATGAGCACTGTCATGAATAATTGGAGAAAAAACGCCTTTAAGAGCAAGTCCAGTCACCTATATTGACATACATACACGCTACATGGCATACAATATTAATGATCAAAGATTACCGCAAAAAGCAGAACAAACTTTTTACATCTGCCCTTCGAAATTTGTGCCATATACAGAGTCCGCCAAAAAATGTATACACTATTAGATGTCATCTATAATGTTTTCCGTAATAGCAAGATCGAAAGCTTACATCCCAATATTATTACATGCATTGAATGAAGATGATCTTGATAAAAGAAGGCCACAACTCCCACCTTAGGCCGTGTTCACTTCGGACGCTGCGACTTCTGCGACGAAATTTCTATAGGACTCGAACATTGGATAGCGGAGTTAATCCTTCTTTAGAATTCGATCACCCTTTTACCATTACTTCCTTGTTTAGACGTAGGGTGAAGAAGGAAAATATTCCCAAGACGCTCATCCACCAAAGGCAGCCTATACTGATACATCAGCTGATACTATCTCCAAAAGAAATGTCATTTATTAATCTCAGGGAAAATAAATAAATAAATGTTAACTTAATGAATCTGTGGTCATGTTAAACATTTTAGACATACGAAATTATTTGATAAGAGCTTCCTAGGAAAACGGATAAAAAACAACTGTTCGCCGTATTCAAAAGTATCTCAACGCTTATTATAGTCACTTTGAACACCTTTCGTAATTGTAGAAGTCAAAGCAGAGTTATGTTCATCGCGTGATGCCTGTATAAATTTAGTGTTACATCTTTTATATAGTTTTTTTCTTTTGCTGAAGTGTGTATACATTTTTTGACGGACTCGAGGTAACAGAAGTAACGGAGCCGAAGCAGATAAAATAGCCAAAAAAAGAAGACGCCTAGATTGCATTAGATTTTAGAATTCAAAATAAGAAACATCTAGCTCACATGATAACTGATATTGACGGATAAATTAATTTTCAGCCATTGGTATGGTTATCACAGGTTTATTCCATGGTCGAAGAAAAAGGTTAAGCCGGAAAATGGGTGAATAACAATAGCCCTGTAATCATTGACATTGCTTGATGGATATGATGACCTTTTTTTTTTAGATGTGATTTATTATTATATGCTGAAAAGCATATATTGGTTTCGCTATCTTTGTGTGTGTGTGTCTGTCCGTCTGTATGTTCGACGATTATTCGAGAATGCTTTAACTTTTTCAAATTATGCTTTCTCTCTTCGATAAAGACCCTTCCTGAGCTCACCTGACTCAGTTTGTCATTGAAATCGGTCTACAGTCACGCGACTATTGAGACTCAACCCCCCCCCCCCATTACATTTTTTTATTGGCAATATAAGGCATGTAATTTATGGGAGTGAAATCTGGGTGTGGAATGAGAAGCATATAAAGCGACTGTGTACAGTTGAAATGAAGTATCTGAGAGGTGTAGCTGGAGTTACGAGACTTGACTGTATTCCAAATGTTGTAGTGAGAGACGACTGTGGAATGCAACTTAGTGTGGCTGATGTAGTGACAAAGTCAACGTTGAGGTAGTTTGGACATATGGAACGCATGAATGAGGAACGAGTGACGAAACGACTGTATATTGTTATCAGTAGATGATTAATATCAGGCCTATTATACAGGGTGATTCAAAATTCATCGTACTAACTTTTAGGGGTGTTAGTATGGGTGATTCTAAGCAAAAAAGTTCATATGAACATGGGTCGGAATTTGAACGGTAACTGAGATATGAACAGAAATAAAAATGCTACCACCAAGATCAACAAGTTAACAACTCAGGTTCTCTAACTCCTAGGATAATGAAATTTGGGGAATAATAGGGTACATAAAACTGTGTATGCCGTTAAAATTTGATCGACTTCCAACGAGTAGTTTCCGCGTTACGCAGTCAAGATCGTTACATGTGCGGGCTAGTACTAGCATGTGAGAACGGGAGAAGCTATGACAAAAATACAATAACTTTATAATAGAGAACATACAAATTATTTTGAGTTTGCAATTTTTTACGTACTGACCTGCCTACTATGTACACCTAGTCTGCCTCTAATGTTCTGCATTTGCATCGTTGTACGAGACAAGGAAATTGTATTGTTTTGTGTTTTAACGTGAACGTGAAGCAATAAAACAGATATGTGTGTGGACAGAATCAAAGGTATTTCCATTGTTTATTTAAACCTGCTGTAAGTAAAAGTGAAATATTGAAATTTAAAATTACATCTGCGTCGCAGGTAAAGCTCCTTGGAATTCTTACAAGAATTTTCCCGACAATGCTTTGCAACAATGATTTTTCTCTCTTAATGTTTATGGTAACTTTGATTAAGAAGGGATGAATAGCTCTAGCAGTGGAAAGAACATAGGCGCAATAGTTTAAAACATTAGACGTGCGAGCATTTCATTTCTCATTTCGCGCGTGTTTGGAAAGATTCGTGTGAACGCTGCAATCGAATATGTAAATTTATGTGCAGTTTTCGCCATTACTGTATATAAAATATTACTGTAATATTAAACAACAAATTTTTATATTCTTCTTTTCAGCATATTTGAAAATCGTTTTACGAGTTATATTCTTGTTCTATTAAAAAAGGTATTACAAAAATTGTCTGTATTTTCTCGTTGTGTATCCTCTAAAAACGGCCGAGCCTTGTGTGAAATGCCCATTTTTTTTCAGGTTTAGGTTTTCTCCAACCTACCGTTCTGTTCTTGTCATTGTGCTGTCATCCGGTGTGCTCATGTTGTAACTGCCATCACCTAATGACAATGCCGACGACCGCAGAAGTCCGCTGAGAATCGGCTTCAGCTTCACGGTGACTGCTCATCCCGAAAGGAAGAAGCTGTTGACCAAAAGGGAAACAATCGATTTGAGCCATGACACATTGGCACAGCGGGGAAAAGGATCGTTCAGGAAGGTTGGCAGCGATAGGCATTGATCCGTTTCACTTTGATTTTGGTTACAATTTATTCTATCAAGGAATAATTTTTTTCCATCTAAGGCTTGTACGATTCTGGCTCTTACGTCATTCCTGTTCGTTATTACAAAAGTATCGAACATTCTTTTGGAGTGTGGAACTTTGCCAAATATAATCGCTTGCAGAAAACTAAAGTAATCTGATCTTAAGTAAAAGCAAAAAAGATCTCATATAATGTATTCCCCTAAATTCTCTGTGAAATGTGCTTATTCGGGAAAAGGTAACTGGTTAATGTAAAATTTTATGTTATTTTCTTGATGCGTATTTGACGATATTTGTTTTAATATTGGACTGAAATTAAAAGTTAATCTGGAAATCATGATCCTAATGAATTATACATTACAATTTTTTATTTCTATTTCTTACAATTTTCTCGACGTATTTCCATCAACTATTTAAGCTTGCTTTTGGTGAATATTCCCTGATAAACATAGTCTTAATGCTTTTTAAAAGTCAGCCCTATATATAATTCATTACGAGAGAATGTCAGACGTCTTTACGCCCACTGCTCCTTCTCGAATAATAAAATGCTTTTATGTTTGTTCATAAAATATTCACTAGAATTGTTTAAAGGAGATAATGCGTGATATTATCTTTAGTCGCTAAATATGAGAAATGAGCAATTTCCTATTTAGAAAACAAAAGAAGGTAACTTGAATTTAAAAAATAATGATTTAGGAAGCATCTTGTAAATAGATCAGTAAACGAAGTTACCCTTTTTTCCATACCTATATCTATATATTTGGTGTTCTATAGCATAAAAATGTCATAAAAATTTAATAAGCTTGTAAAATTTTTTGTTAATGTGTTTTAAATTAAAATGCGGAGATGTTTACGTGAAGCACTTAATTCACTTAAATTACTATTAAGTAGATTTGTTGATTCAGTTGATGAAATACACGCAAGACCAATTTCTTATTGAATTTTTTAACTAAGATCTGCATGTTTTTCTTCTTTAGAAACATCTTTCCCTTTAAGTCTCAAGCTTTCTCATAGCTGTTCTATATCGTATTGCTATATTAAACTCGCAAGGCTTTGCATGTCTAATGTGTTCGTCAAATAATTTGTTCTCCATAAGGGATCAGCAAAGAAATAACACAGACACCGAGGGTATCTTCTTCCATATTTAAAAAAATGCAAACAACACTATAAGTAAAGAACCAAAGAAAATCGTTAAAGCACATTTCAGCGTGTTATACT